>VUQH01077792.1:0-17090 GCA_015106775.1 Etroplus canarensis
AATAAAAGGGGTTTTTTTTTTTTTTTTTTTTTTCCTTTTCCTATTCTCACCATTTGTAGTGCTCACAGGCAAGTGGTGGGAAAGGTTGAGTGTGCGTTCAGGCAGGTTGACAAATCGCGCTGAATCAAGTTTGTCTTAATTAAGTGGCACATATTAAAAATGTCAGCTGCTATGCATCATACATTTATCAAGCTTGAATGGTACAATTATAAATCTAAATGGCAAAGAGATGAATGATGATTTATGCAATGCACATGCTGTTATGGATTATAGTACCTTGTATTGTAATGCAAGCTGACACTATGTAATTCAGCCTTCCATCTGATTAATAATTTGAGAAAGCTTTGTAACAGAGAGACATAGCACTCAAAGACCCCTGAAGTGAAATCTGAGGGAATTGTCCAACAGCAAAGATAATGATAGAAGTTTAACTTCCAGACAGTTTTAACTTTGATTCTGCGTACAGTTTTATGTCCCTGTTACAACCGAAATTGAAGTTAATTCAGAAATCCTTCAAAATAAGTGCCCTGTAGTGTTTCAAGATCTCTCCCAAGTGTTGAGAGTTACTTCTAGAAGGAGGTTGGCTGTGAATGTGGAGAGAGTGGCACACATACACACACAGGCATGTTCGTCTGTCCATCTTTATAAGTTGTTGTGATTATTGCTGTAACTATCACAATTAAGTGCCAAACTCTCACCATAACTTTCACCAAAGTCCTAGAAGCAAGTCTTGCAGCCACTATGAAACCTTTTAGGCAGTTATTAAGAGGTTTTACCTATATGAACTTTAATTTTAATGGTCACCAGGGTATAAAACTGCAAATCTGATAAAATGTTTAAAACATTTTCTGATTTTATCAGATTTTTTAAAAGGCTTAGTTCTTACCCTTTTTGAAGGTGTGGATTTCTCCCCTGGTGTTCAGTTCTTTTTTTCCCTTCATATTCTTTCAAAGGCTTGAGGGCTATGTTTTAGAGGCTTTTTTCTTCTTTGTTTCTTGTGATAGATTACTTCAGTTATAACTTATGTAGTTTCAATGAGCAGTTCTTAAGGAATGTGCAACCCCTAATCCTTCTGCACAGACATGCTTTGAGCAGAGACGGTCACACATGCACAGTCAGTGAGGGTTTCCTTCTTCATGTTCTCTTTTCAAAATAGTGACTTAACTGGCTGCATGTGACCCATTTAGGGGCATCTGTAAATTGCAGCTACAAATCCATTGGTTACACTCTTCACAAACAGGCTTTGTAATAGTGGTAGCATGTGACAGAAGAGCATCTGCTAATTTTTAGCTCATCTGTAGGACAGATCAGATTGTGCCATGGCGAGGCGTCCGTCTGTCTCTCCATCCACAACTTCCAAGAATCACTCGTCCTCAAAGTATTGGTCTCTCACATCTCTGCTGTTTATGGCAATATTTACATCATTTGAATGATGGTTTGCAGCTGTACACAACACTGTACGGATGCTGGCAGAAACATGAATACTTAATTCACCGCTGTAGTCTAAACTTGGAAGTACAGTGTTTACATTGGGTATTTTATACACCAGTATTTATTTTAGGTCAGTTTTTGAGTATGTACTTCAAATTGTTAAAAAAAAAACAGTCTTTTCCATGTGGTCATTATAGACTTTATTAATTTATTGGCATTCATTGCAGAAAAGCTGCTATATTGTGATATAGCTCCTTATCAAGATATGAGATGACTGGTAATGGGATATGAGTTTGGTCACATTACACAGCCTTACTTCAAACAAGTTTTAATTGTTCATAAGCTGGATGAGCTACTGCGTCATTGACGTTCTGGTTTAGTAGTTGTATTTATTTACTATTGTCTTCTTTCTCACATTTGGGCCTTGGTGTTGTACTTTAAAAGCTAGAATTGAAGATTTTTTGCACGTTGCAATGCTACAGATGAGTTGGTGTTTGTGCATCAGGACATCATTTGTCTGTGTGTCAAGCTTGTCATTCCATCAAACTGTGATACAGTGACATTGAATTCTAAAGTTTCTGAAGTTCTGGCCAATTCAGTATGAGCAGGGGAAGGCACTGAGCCATGCGCTCCAGTGAAGCTCTATAGAACCGCAGTGATGTTTTAATTTCTTTTCGTGATGTCCTTTCAGAGTCCCACGTGGCCGAAGGATGCCGTAGCGTCGTGACGTACAGAAGTGTGGAGCCCAGTTCTGCTCTGCACTTCACTCTGAGAGTAGCGAAATGGCTGTAACACAGATGTCTCATTTTATTCACGAAAAATAGTCAGAGCTGTCCATGAAGCAGGGTGATAGGAACCATTATCCTGGAGTTTACTGCCCGAGAACCTCCCAGAGTCTTTGATACTTCATTAAGCTGAATGAAAATGCCTACCATTGGAGAGAGAGAAGCTTCAGTGGATAAAAATGTAAAGGCAAAGTGGAATTCAGCAGACCCTATCGCAATCCTCTGTGTCAGTGAGGAGCAGCAAGGGAGAGGCAGCTCAAGGCTTTTCACAGATGGATGTAATGGTCCATTATTTTACTTTATCCTCTCTCAAGATGCACACACCCACGCGGTTATTTGACTAGGCAGTGGAGCAAAGCAGAGAGGACATAATCAAAGAAAAGCAAGACTCAGCTTCCTGTGCTTGTCCTCCAAGTCTGGAAACCCTCTGTTAGATTAGGAAATCATTGCTGGCCTTTCACCAGCCAGTCTTACTCCCCCTAAAGCCATCAGGGTTTAGAGTTGAGGATCAACAAGTACTCGTTTGACAAATGTGTCACTTAAGAGTCCAGTGTAATTTTAATCATACTGTCTAGAAAACCTAAATTTGAGATTAAGTAATAACTGATGCCCTCTTAATTACTTTCATGGATAATCCACTTTCATTTTTAGAGTAGATGCATTTGGTGATGCAACTTGGATTTGTTCTCCTTCATTAATCAAACTTTTTTCTGTTAATAATGTAGTTCAGAAAATGTCAGATGATGACAAATGACCAAGTCAAATGATCAAAGTCTGAGGTGTTAGCTTACGGTTTCTTGATTACTCTTATCAGCAACCAATAAGCTGAAGTGTGTATTCATTTGGTCTGAAAAGAAGCTCACCTCTTTGTATTTCAACTTTGCCTCTGAAAGATCAGCTGCAGGGTGTCCTTCATGAATTAGGGTGATGTTTAGTTAAAATGTTTATCAGAAGGGAGCTAAAATGGGTTGTTTCAGATGGAGGATAACATGAGGTGCTGCACAGTGGCTCAGTTTAAGATGAATACTTGTTGTAAAATGTAAATCTTGCAGAACTGCTATAGTAGAATCTAAGAATAAAAAACATGGAGCTGGAAGTGAGCAAAATGGGTCCCCTTTAAACCCCAAAATTAGTTTTTCCTTTTTTGCCATCTGTGCGCAGCTCCTCAGTATACTTTGTGTGGTTTATAGTACGCAGCTGTTGAGTATAGATGTATTATCAGCTTGAAAACCCCACTAAACCTGTAGAACACTGAGGTACAGTACACATTCAGTTATGTGAAATCAGTGTGTGGAAGTACCATAGGTGTGAGTGGTGGTTATTTAAAGAGCTTATGTTGTAGTTTTGATTCCTCTTACTCCTTGCACTTGCTTTACATGTTTCCTTGTCTACCAGGCTCTAAATAACAGACCATTTAATGTTTGTTTCCATTCTGTTTGGGTTTGCATCACAGACTGTACTTTAAAGATGGTGTGAGCCACTGTAATGTGGCTGGTTTATGTATGCTGTTGTCACCCCTGCAAACAGCAGAGTGTGCCAAAATTGACGTCACAACTGCTCAAGCATAAGGTCTTTCACCTGTCGATTTTTGTAACCCAAGACAGCCAGAATGAAGACACTAGTGTAGGCTTGTGGTGGATTTTACCGCCATTTCAGTGATTTATCAGTACAGGGACTCATAGTCTTGGGTTATACAGACAGAAGTGCTGCATCATCTTAAAAACCTGAAACTTTCTGGAGAAAAGCTTGAAAGATACTTTTCTTAACCTCTACTTCATGCAGAGGTTTGGTGATACATATTCAGGCAAAATGGTATCAAGTTCACAGCCCCCTCCCCCACCGCCAGTATAAATGGTGATGGGGCTATGGTGATGCCATAGACTAAGCATAAGGCCTCAAGATTATAGTGTGTCCACACAGGATTCAACTAGTAGTGACCAGAGACCATAGAAAGTCAAATACATTCAGTGACTTCAAGCAACAACAGGCAAAAAAACTGCAGGTGACACAAAATGAGCAGGTCCCCAGTTAAAGTTTTCTCAACCTGGAAGGTAGAAACTAAAATGACTACCAATGAGAGCAAAGGACTCTGTTCCTTGATATATGATAAAGGAAGCCGACATTAGAAGGTTACCTACGCATCCTGAGCCTGGAATATGTACCGGCAACCAACCATCAGCTACAGAGTGATCTGAAATTACCTGAGACCTGTACCACAAAGCCAGATTTGCGCTTATCCAGGTTTCTTCAGGGTTAATGGTAGGTTTTCAGTACTACAACAGCCATTTACTTCTTGCCAGGGTATATCACCAATTTACGCTGCAGACTTAATGTGCTCCAGAGCAGATTTATTTCCAGATTAGAGATCAAAAGGGACAAAATCACCTTCTACTGACCAGTCAGGTCTCCTTGAAGATCCTTCAGACCTCTGTGCACAGATAGTAGGAGGGTCAAAAGTATTCAGTATAGCAAGTCGTTGAGCTTGAGTAATAAATACAGATTTTTACATCGTTTTATTGTTCTATAAGCATTAATATATGATCCTAAACCAGGGTGCGTGTTTTTACTTTTTGATTTGTGGTTGAATCAGATTTGCACAGAAAAGATACATACTTTAGAACTGAGTGTTTAGTTTTGTTCTTTATTTTCTCTCAGACCATTAAACACCACAGGGCTGTAGCTGAAGAATAAAAACTAAAGTAGTGTCTTACACACATCTAAATGTTAATTTAATGGAATAACAATCCTAATCTGTCAGATTCTCCTGTGTCTTAATGACAGAGCTGTAATACTCTGTTAACTTACACAGTCAGCATCTTTGCTGACTTTCCTTAAAGGCTGTAGGTAGGTTAAACTTTAAATATAGTAAATTTTTACAGCATTTATAGTGCAGACATTCATACAGCGCTTTTCGTACTGCACTACTGTACAGTGCTTTTATTGTTACAGATGCTCAATCTGCTGATCGCCAGTGTTAGGTGAAGTGAAGCCTGGTAACGGATAGATATCCTGGGTGTGTTGAACTTCTTCTTGGTCAGTGTGGCCCATACAGCAGGCTGTATTGTATTAAAAATGTTCCAAAAGGCACAAACAGATTGGAGAGGTCCAGTTAAGTGACTAGAATGTGATATCTAAAAAACAGCTGCCTGCTAGTCAGAGCCGCCTTGCGCCTAACTTTAGGCCATAACAAAATCCAAACTTGTGAATTATTAAAAGTAAAACCACCTTCAGAGAGTTGTTAAAGAGTGGCTATGGTGCCTAGCTTTAGTGGCTAATCTCTTTTTTGTATCAGGCTGTAAACATGTTAACATTTTAACATTGGAGTCTGTGATTTGATTCGCTTTTGGAACCAGCCTTAAGTGGCTGTTAGAGGAACTCCAGTTTATGGCACTTCTTGCATTAGGTTTTTCTGCCTTGAAGTAGCTGCCAGCTCTCTCCTGGTGCCTGCACTTCAGCTCGTGTTTACTTGTCATCAAATAATAATCAGGAAAGCGCCCCTCTCCTGAAAAGTCTCCATATGTAGCACTCTTCACCCACACTGATTACACTTAATGCTGCTTCGCAAGAGGCTTCAGAGCCCACAGTTCATCAGGTGCGGTTGCGTACGATCCATCCAGGTTAGCTGTACAAAGTTCAATGCGAGTGTAATCAAGTGATGCTGGATGAATGGTTCTCATGCATAAACACCCAAGTGAAGGAAGGTGTGAAATCTTATTGATTTATTTATTTTTTAGAGGGCCCATGAATAAGAATTTATGCAAACACAAGCTTATTCTAACTCCAAGTATACCAACAATCAGTCTGAGGGTTTAAAGGTGCTAATTGTAACTTGAAAGTGCCAAAGTTCACTACAGATTTCACCACTAGGTGACACTGTTTTATCAGAAAGTGTTTGTGTAGTTACTCCTGTATTAAGAAACAAGAAAATGTAAAAGTTGGCCTGAGATTGGGGTTGTGCAGTGGTTAGCACTCTTGAACTAATGCAGGAGGGTTGTGGGTTCAAACTTGGTGGTCAGCTGGAGCCTTTTTGTGGCGTCTGAATGCTGCGCCCCAATTATACAGCATTAAGTTACCAATTTCAAGCAAACTTATGAGAAAGGAGACTATAAATCCAAATCAGCACATAAAAACTGTTTAATATGGCAGAAACTATCTTTGGGAAAAATGTATCTGAGGAGAACTGATTTAAATTTGATGATGTCCCATTCACTAACATGGAGGGCCCAGGACTTAGGGCCTGTAGCCAGACAGCAGGGGGCGATAAAGACATCCCCTTGGCTTCACTTTTTGAGAGCCGTCAGGTCATCCATTTTTTTCTACAGTCACTGTTCTCACCCAGTGTGTTTACACAGAGGTGGAGAGCAGCTGCTACACCTAACAGTTTGTATCACGCAGTTAGCGTCATAGAGAGTGGACTGTGCTGCATTAACGAAGTGCAGCGTTTTCCCCCCGCCACGCAGCTGGGTGCGATTTTTATCTTAGACTTGTTTCTCTTTACAATCAGTGCCTTTAAGGGATGTAAAACACATGTAGAAATGGCCTGCGTTTATTTTCATGTCAAACATGTTTAAACCTCTTTTCACTCACACACAGTAACTGCACTGCTTTAGCAAGACGTTCGAAGAGACTCTCCACACAGAAACCGATCCTGTTTTATTCCTGAGAAATGCTAAAAATCCATGTGTTCATTTAGATTGTTTTAATATTTTTGCACTTGGATATGTTCCACACTTTTCATTAACTGTTATTTGACTGTAATTATGTTGCTTCTAATTAATACGTGACTGTCTCATTAACAAAGCCTGTCTCAGTGTGTTCTGATTATCTTCCACACCCTGTTAGTAATTCCTGGTAATGTTCCACACCAGTTTCCAACACTCAGTGAGATTTGAGGCTGTGTCTGCACTTTCTAACCTCCCCCCCAACTTCCCTTTAGGTGCCTACGTGTGCAAGGGTCGCTCTGGCTGGTTGATGCCGCTGGGAGAAGCTCTGTGGGAGAACGCCGACCTCCAGCTGTGCATCCCTATGAAGTTTAAGAGAGCGCCGCCGCTGCCACCCCCGCCCGGTCCTGCCATGTGCGCCCTGCTTTTAGACATGCTCGCCTCAAACCCGGATGCCCGGCCGCCGGCAGACCAGCTGGAAGCCAGAGTGCGCGCCGCTCTGCGAGAGGACTCCCACTGACACAAAGTACGCTTAAGAGACTATAATGGCCATAACTACCATACCCACTGCAGGAAATAACTGATTGTGGATGCCCTGACTGCAGTTTGTCCTGTGTGTGTAAATAACAGGCACTTTGCCGCCTCAGGGAAGTAGACATAAGAAATGGGGGTTGATTATATGGAATTGCAGGTGCTATTTTTGTCACTGAACCACAGCTTCAGTTCATAAACTGCATGGAAACACAAAGGGAAAATGGAAATGACTTGAAGTCCATTTGAGCTCCTCCAGTGGGAACTGCTGACATTGGACCCCCTGTGTGCACTGCAGATAAAACACGGCATCAGGTCCATATAGAGAGTGAGTGGGACTAACTCTATTTTCTGTAAGCACTGTGCTGGAATGCTCGACATAGAAAATCAATTTTGGTGTGTTTATATATGTCTGAAATGAGATGCTGAGTATTATCGAGGCTTGCTGTTAAATGGGACAAGAGTATTTCATGACACTTGATTATCTTAATTTATTTCAGGTATGAATTCTGATGAGATGCATGCACAAAAAGGTTTTTACTTTCTAAAAAATGTAGCTCAGATGTCGGGGCTTATTTTAAATAACTCCAAAACACATCTATTTTCTTCCATAGTGTAGTGGTTTACACATTTGCCTCACAGGTAAAAGGTCCCTGGATCGCTTCCAGGTGGGGACGCAAGCCCCTCTTACCAAGGAGGGTTGCGTCAGGACGGGCATCTGGTGTAAAACCTCTGCCAAATTATCAGTGTGGATTAATCCGCTGCAGCGGCCCCTTGGGAAGAATACAAAGGAGCAGCTGAAGGTTCATCCAGTTCAGGGTTGCGGGGGGGCCAGAGCCTATCCCAAGAGACAACCACGCATACTTAGAGCCAATTTGGAATCACCAGTTAACCTAACATGCATGTGTTTGGGCTGTGGGAGGAAGCCGGTATCAGGAAAGAACCCATGCAGGCGCATGGAGAACATGCGAACACAGAAAGGTGTCAGCTGGCCTGTGGATTCAAACCGCCACACTGCCCCAAAACACAACATGGATCTATTTACTGGACCTCCAAAAGATGGATCTGGGGTTCATTGTTAATTCTGAAGTGGAGTGTGGTTGTCTGTCTTTCTGTGTTAGCCCTGCAACAGACTGACAGCGCTGCCTCTGGGATGGGCCCGAGCTTCCCCGTGACTCTGAAGTGAAAGAAGATGATGAATAGTAAAAATATATTGTAATTATAAGGCTTTAGTTTGTGGGGTTACAAACCTTTTTAATATTTTGCTTGAAAATAAGTGCGTTTAAGTGAGGTGGACGTCATTTTAATATTATTCAGTTCCACTCAATGGAAAGAGTCGTGTTAAATTTTATTTCTTTTTATAGCTTGTTGCATTATGTAACCTGCTTTGTGTATATCCACTTAGTCTTATTTTCTGTGTATGCAATTTTAAACATCAGTACTTGAAAATGTATAACAGTGCATATATTTTTGGTCAGGGTGTTTCATTTTTAAACATTTCCTCGTCGTTTCACCTGTTTGCTTTGAGTCAGTCATACGTTCAGGCATGTGCGTATTTTAAAGCTTAACGAGTTTAAAACTCGAGTCGAACTCTGCTGAAAGGGGTAGCAGCATGAAGCTCACTGTGACTGACGCTCACTAATGTGTCCTCCTGAACAGGAAATTAAAACCAGGCATTGGGATTGTTGCTGATCATATCTATGGCGCATCCACACTGTTTATTACTGGTCATCAGTCTCAGTCACATGCCTGAAAGAATATAATTGTACTATAACATAAAGTGTGTTCAAAACCTCTTTAAATTTGATGTAATTTAAATAAAGATGAATTTATACAACCTCTTTAATCAGTAGTAATGAGGCTGTTATTCATGTAAAATTCATGCTTTGCAGTCTGGCTAAAGTGAGGACCTGCAAGGGAAGAAAAAACCTTTAATTATAAATTATTCTTAGCTCGATAAGGCTGCTACGCTCGGGTGTCTCAGAGACTTGGACGTCAAGTGGAGATTTAAGCTAGTGAGGTGATCTCCTCGCCCTTCTGCCCCCAACTCAATGAGGCTGTCTTGAGCTGCGACCTTTACCGGTGCGAGCGAATCCTCGTGCTCTGCTGGCCAGTCAATAGCTCACAGGGACTACCTGTGACTCAACCACTTATCTAAAGAGATTTTTGCAGTGAGAGTGGTCTATCCTCTGAGTCACATTGACTCATCATTGCAGGAAAAGTAGGGATGGAGCCTGATTGGTGGCTCTTTTACATTAAATGTTATCTGCAGTGAGCTGGCAAGACCAAACTCTGACCCTGACTCACATAGGGGGAATAGAGCTGACAAGTCAAAATATGCTTTGAAAAGTATCCATGAAGACCACTGCGCCTGATAAAGACAGCCGTCAACAATAAGGATAGGTCAGTTTGACGCAGAAGTTGTTTGTTTGGGCTACAACAGGACTTCCAGTGAGCAATCTTAAAATAACCGCTGTACTGGAATTGGACCAAAGGTGGACAAGGTGACCCCCTCAAAGGGAAAACTGGAACTTTATTTACTATGAGCAGAGCTGTCAAACTTTATGATCACACCTCATATACCAGAAGGTTTCATTATTGTTTAAGTTTCTTTCCAAAAAACTTTAAGCCTTTCTAAATGTGCTCCTACCTTTCTATTCTTGGATCTTTCCTGTGGGTTGCATTTTGAGTCAATAAAAAAAAGATTGAGCCTGTTCCAGAAGCAGCTATACAAATCCAAGCCATGACACAACTTCCATCATGCTTCATAGATGAGCTTATGCATTTAGGATCATGAGCAGATCCCTTCTTTCTCCAGACTTGGCTTTTCCTTCACTTTGGTAGAGGTTCATCTTTGTCTCATCAGTCCATAAAAATTTGTTCCAGAACTGTTGTGGTTAATTTCTGTGCTGCTTTGCAAATTGCAATCTGACTTAACGCAAAACATTAAGTCTCTGTATTGTTGTTCTCTAAATCTCACAGGAGCAGTGGGCTTCTTCGTGATGTTAGACTGTTCTTTTGAAGTTTTACTTTACTGCTCCCACCATTACTCTGTCATCAGTTGCTTTCCTTCTACAACCAGTTTGATGCCTGTCGCTCAGCTCGCCAGTGGTTTCCTCCTTTTTCAGGACATTCCAAATTATGATTTCTGAAATACCTCTGATGGATTACCGCCCTTTTCTCATCTTCAGAATGGCTTGCTTTTCTCCCATAGACAGCTCTCTGGTCTCAATGTAGGTCCACCCTTCTTGAATCACACAGCAAGAATTCTGTGAGAAGGTCCTTAATTTGAAATCCAGTTAGGTGTTGCACAAAGGCAAAATCACAAAAATTGGACCAGCTTGTACGTTGGAATAATTCGTACTTCCATATTACAGATGAAAACCATAATCTTCTGCCCATTTTTTACACAGTACATTTTAGCGTTAACTGATGAGGCTTCAGGAGATGTTTTTTCACCCCCAAAGATATTATCTTTTAGTCGAGTATTCCCTCATATTTCTTTACTGAATGACAGTAACATTAGGAGGGAATTTAGTACTAAAGAGACCATCTTTAGGAGATGCCAACCTGATTTGTCTAACATGCACTTGCCAAAGGCTCTTATCCCCCCATTAAGAAGGGATCAATTTACAGCCAGTGTGGGCTGGAAGAAAGATTACAGTGGGCAGTAATTCTTTCAGTGTACCGTCAGTGTTAAAGTTATTTTAAAAGCATTAATCTCGTAAAACACTGATTTCATTAAAAACCCACAGAAACATGTTTTATGGCTAATTTTTCTTAGCATTTTCCCACAAATTAATCTGTGAGCTAAATGCTAACATAGCTGAGGTGAGCTGACGGTGTAATGAGATGACTATTCAGAGGAGCTCTGCTGTCGGCGACAGGTTATGATACATTTAAAGACCTATTACACACAGCTACAAACATCAGCCTCAGTGTAACGAAAAATCATGTGATCATCAAAGTCATTTTGGTTCATCTCATTTTAATGCATTTAGCTACATTAAATCCAATATATCTTCCACTGGCAAATATGGACCACCCGTACAATTTCACCATGGATATTAAATTATCCCAACAATCAGAGCAATACGTGGTGACAGCAGGAAGAAAGAACTCCATTTTAACAGGAAGAGCCCTCTGGCAGAACCAGGGTCAGGGAGGGGCAACCGTCTGCTGTGACTGAGAGGTGAGAGGAAAAAGTGGCCCAAAGGTGGATTTGATGTTCTTTCTTAAACAGCATTTTGTTATTATTTAGAGGGTGAATTATGTTGTTCTTTTATAAAACTCAAATGTATAAAATAAAAGTGTATTCAAGTTACATTTATGCCTTAGTTCCTAAGAGGATGAGATAAAATCAGAATTTGGATCATACAGATTTGAATCTTTTCAAGTCCTTGAGAAGTTCAGTGTGTAAATATAACATCTGCGTTTTCTGGGGTGAAAAACAGGTTACCCATCAGGAGCTACACTGAGACAAAGAGTTTGGTTCTTTTGAATATTTTCTCACTTTGTACAGAATTTTAATCACATGCATGAAAATTGGATTACCGGCCTACTTTAACATTTTTTCACCGTCAGAATATAAATACAGTACACTCTCTTTGAAGTCTAAGATTTAACATATCAGGACATAAGAAAAAAATCATCCGGTCCTTAGCATGTCTTAAAAATAGGTGAATACAACCTTAGATTAACAACACGTGTAATTTAACGCAAACTAAGCCAAAATGCAGAAGCAGGGTGTAGAAAAATTAATTATACCCCTTACTGCTTCCATAGGAATTAAAAGAGCAAAGCAGCTAGGTGCTGCTAATCAAATGCAATTGATTAATTGATCAGTCAGTGTAACAACCTCTATAAATGCAGAAATGTTGCCAGTTTGCCGGTCTGGAGCATTCAGGTGTGTGTTAACACGACATCAAGGAGGAAAGACATCAGCAATGATCTTAATGAAGTAATTACTACTGCCTGTCAATCTGGGAAGGGTTATAAGGCCATTTCCAAACAATTTCAAGTACATCGTTCTACAGTGAGAAAGATTATCCACAAGTGGAAAACATTCAAGACAGCTGCCAATATTCCCAGGAATGGACATCCCAGTACATTCACCCCAAGGTCAGACTTTGCAATGCTGAGAAAAACTAAAAAAAAAAATCAAGAGGAGATAACAGGAGAAAACATCTTTTCTCTAAAAAAAAAAGAACATGTCAGCATGGCTTAAGTTTTCAAAGTTGCATCAGAAGGAACCACAAGACCACTGGAACAATATCCTTTGCACAGACAGGAGCAAAGTGGAGAGTTAGGCCATAATGCACAGCGCCATGTTTGTTGAAAACCAAACACAGCATATCAGCACAAATGTCTCACACCAACTGTCAACCACGGTGGTGAAGCGGTGATGATTTGGGCTTGTTTTGCAGCCACAGGACCCGGGCACCTCGCAGTCATTGAGTCGACCATGAACTCCTCTCTGTACCAAAGTACTCTAGAGTCAAATGTGAGGCCATCTGTCCAACAGCTAAATCTTGGCTGCAACTGAGTCATGCAACAGGACAATGATCCCAAGCACAGCTGCAAATCTGCAACAGAATGGCTGAAAATGAAAAGAATCTACATGTTGCAATGGCCCACTCAAAGACCAGACCTCAACCCTAAAGGTGGTTGTACAAGCTCAGGAACAACCGATTCCACCATGTCATTTAATTAATTATAGAACTTGGTAATGACGAGATGGTTTTATTATGTCCTGAAAGATGGTATACATTTGTCACATAACTGTACTTGAAAAGAAGCAGTTTTAGAACATACATTTTATATACACATATACACAAAAGGGGTTACTACTATTAGAAGCTGATTTACTTATATAGTATTTTTTACACTACACACCTCAATCCCCTTTTCTCTTCTTTTACTTAGGTAATGTTACTGGACAAGTTCTGTAACCTTCAACCGAGTAGTTTAAGTGAACTTGCTCCACCTCCGCTCATGTTGCAGTGAAGATTAGCCCCAAACACAACCTACTTCTGCAGCACAAATCATCTCAGCGAGTGTGGGAGCGCAGGCTGGAGGAGGAGGAGGAGTCCTTTTAGATTTCACAGCTGATAGAAGGAGTGAACAAGCGTGGAGAGAAAGCCCGAATGTGCCGTATTCCTCACTGCATCAGGACTGCAACACCAACACACAGTCACGACACAGGGGCCGCATCCAGGAAATTACGCATGGCCGTTCAGCTTCAATTGCCCGTGCAGACCGAGTCTCTGTGAGTCTGAGCCCCTTTGGTGCTTTATTGCTAGCCATTTTCCCTCATGACAAACCCTTTCCAGCAACAGTGAGGTTTAACACATCATCAGTGCTCAATAGATAGATGTAGTCGGAAAGGGTTTATCAAACAAGCTCTATGGGCAGGCACCCATGACACATTATAGGAGCCACTCATAGGATGTCACCTTTATCTGGAAGCTTTCCCCATTCTTTAAATTAGTTCCTGCAACAACAACTTTAAAATTTCACAATGCAGGATGCAAACAGTTATGGGAATACACTTTATTCTTTGGATATTACCAGAATACATGAAGCCTGAGAATGCATGACAGAAACACAAGAAACAGGATTAACTGAGGGCTTTAAAAAGCAATTTATGTAACACTAATATTCAATTTCCTGCCCTACAAATCAAAATTACGCAATTGCACAACGGCTGCCCAGCGAGGACTCTTTCAGGGCTATTCATTCATCCGCCGCCAACTGTTAATGAACGCTTGACTCGTTAATGGGGTTTTCTATTTAACTGCAACATAAACATGATTAACTCTCACCATCATTCTAAGCAGGCATCTCATCCCAGGCAAACACACAAACGGTGACTTCAGGGACACCTAGGCATCCCGATTTCTCTTCACTGTGGCTGAATTAAAAATGCCTGGGCAGGTCCGTTCTTGTTTTACATCAGATTGGATCAGTGCTTCACTGGTGTGACCCAGGACCCAGTGCTTCTATAAAGGAGCACACTCAAATGTGTCCATATTTGCGTACCTCTGATGAGGCTTCACCTTTAAAGGATGTTAATTTGAACTAAAAAAACCTCATCCCAAAGACAAGGCTGGCTTCACCCCAGATAACTTTACCTATTTCCTTCCATCCTCTCGCGTGCGTCCTTATCTTTAGTGTAACAGCATTGGGCCTGTGTGCTCCAGATAAAAGCAGATGCACAGGCAGTGAGGAGAAGTCAACCATTATCTCCCCCGATGCTGCAAAACACTACTGCATTAATATTCATGTCCCAGAATGTTGTTTTGATAAACAAAATCATTTGTGATTGAGCAGTTTTCAGTCCATTCCTAGGCCATACAGGTCCTTCACCATATACGGTCCCTCCAGCTCATACCCCATCTTCCTGTAGTAGTTCCTCGTTCCTACACCTGTACGATGAATCACAGACAGAAGACAATACACGTCTTAATACATGAGGATTAAACACTTAGGTCACTGATTAATGCAATGATATCTGCTGTTTTTAGTATTTATACATCTATACTGATGTTTTTTAACTGTCAGCTTTAAAATTCTTAAGTAATACATTTTCAGTGCTAATGTTATAATCAGGTTACTGGCTTCAAAAAAATCTTCTATATTTTAGGCTCTGAAGTTACGCTCACTGGCCACTTTATTAGGTATACTTATTTGACTGCTTGTTAATGCAAATATCCAATCAGCCAATCATATGACAGCAACTCAGTACGTTTACAGTGCATCCGGAAAGTATTCACAGCACTTCACTTTTTCCCACATTTTGTTGTGTTACAGCCTCATTCCAAACGGATCAAATTCATCCGTTCCCTCAAAATTCAACACACAACGTCCCATAATGACAATGTGAAAGAAGGTATTTGAAAATTGAGAAATCCATTACAAAAAACGAAACGAAAAACTATTCACAGCCTTTGCTCAATACTTCGTTGATGCACCCTTGACAGCAATTACAGCCTCAAGTCTTCTTGAATATGATGCCACAAGCTTGGCGCACTTATCTTTGGGCAGTTTTGCCCATTCCTCTTTGCAGAGCCTCTCAAGCTCCATCAGGCTGGATGGGCAGCATCTGTGCACAACCATTTTCACATCTCTCCAGAGATGTTCAATCAGATTCAGGTCTGGGCTCTGACATTCATCTGACTCAAGGATATTCACAGAGTTAACCTGAAGCCACTCCTTTGTTATCTTGGCTGTATGCTTAGGGTCGCTGTCCTGCTGAAGGATGAACCGTTGCCCCAGTCTGAGGTCAAGAGCACTCTGAAGCAGGTTTTCATCCAGGATGTCTGTACATTTCTGCATTCGTCTTTCCCTCTATCCTGAATAGTCTCCCAGTTCCTGTCACTGAAAAACATCCCCACAGCCCACAGCTGCCACCAGCATGCTTCACTGTAGAGATGGTATTGGCCAGGTGATGAGCAGTGCCTGGTTTCCTTCAAACATGACGCCTGGCATTCACGCCAAAGAGTTCAATCTTTGTCTCATCAGACCAGAGAATTTTGTTTCTCATGGTCTGAGAGTCCTTCAGGTGCCTTTTGGCAAACTACAGGCGGCCCGCAATGTGCCTTTTACTAAGGAGTGGCTTCCGTCTGGCCGCTCTACCATACATGTCTGATTGGAGGATTGCTGCAGAGATGATTGTCCTTCTGGAAGGTTCTCTGACAGAGTGACCATCGGGTCCTTGACCAAGGCCCTTCTCCCCCGATTGCTCAGCTCTAGAAAGAGTCCTGGTGGTTCCAAATTTCTTCCATTTATGGATGATGAAGGCCACTGTGCTTCAACACAGCAGAAAGTTTTCTGTACCCTTCCCCAGATTTGTGCCTCAAGACAATCCTGTCTCAGAGGTCTACAGATAATTCCTTTGACTTCATGCTTGGTTTGTGCTCTGACATGCACTGTCAACTGTGGGACCTTATATAGACAGGTGTGTGCCTTTCTAATTAAGCTGCAGAAATATCTCAAGCATGATCAGAGGAAACAGGATGCACCTGAACTCAATTTTGAGGGAAATAATTAATTTAATTCATTTTGGGAAAAGGCTGTAACACAACAAAATGTGGAAAAAGTGAAGTGCTGTGAATACTTTCTGGAAGCACTGTAGGCATGTAGACAGGGTCAAGATGACCTGCTGAAGTTTAAGCTGAAGTGAGCATCAGAATGTGGAAGAAAAGTGATTTAAGGGGCTTTGAATGTGGTGTAGTTGTTTGTGCCATATAGGCTGGTCTTTCAGAAACTGATCTACTGGGATTTTCCCTCACAACCATGTGAGGGAAAATCCTTCTTACAGAGAATGGTCTGAAAAAGAGAAAATGTCCAGTGAGCAGACGTTCTATAGAAGAAAATGCCTTGTTGATGCCAGAGGTCAGATGAGAACAACCAGACTGCTTTAAGGTGAAAATCACTTGTTAGCAACAAGGTGTGCAGAAGAGCATTTTTGAATCTTCTTCTTCTTTCGGCTGTTCCCGTTAGGGGTCGCCACAGCGGATCATCTGCCTCCACCTGATCCTATCCTTTGCATCCTCTTCCCTCACACCAACCCTCTGCATGTCCTCCTTCACTACATCCATCAATCTTCTCTGTGGTCTTCCTCTTCTCCTCCTGCCTGGCAGCTCCATCTTCAACATCCTTTGTCCAATATATCCACTAT
>VUQH01077798.1:0-11424 GCA_015106775.1 Etroplus canarensis
CTCTGAGAGAGAAGTGCTCTAATGGGAAAATATGGTACAATGAGGTCTTTAAGATAGGATGGGGCCTGATTGTTCAAGATTTTGTAAGTAAGTAGAAGGATTTTAAATTCAATTCTTGATTTAACAGGGAGCCAATGAAGAGAAGCCAATATAGGGGAAATATGATCTCTCTTTCTAGTCCCTGTCAGCACTCTCACTGCAGCATTTTGGATCAACTGAAGGCTTTTTAGGGAGCTTTTAGACCAGCCAGCAATGAATTACAAAAATCAAGCCTAGAAGTAATAAATGCATGAACTAGTTTTTCAGCATCACTCTGAGAGAGGATGTTTCTAATTTTGGTGACATTGCAGAGGTGAAAAAGGCAGTCCTACATATTCGTTTGATGTGAACATTAAAGGACATATCCTGATCAAAATGAAGATTCCTCACAGTGTCACTGGAGGCCAAACTAATGCTATCCAGAGTAAGTACCTGGTTTCTTTAAGCCTTACCAATATTCAAACAGATTAATTTACTAACTCTATAGTTATTATGCAATGCAATATTCTTTACAGATACATAGCCCTTTCATAGTCTTACTGTCAACTCAAAATGCTTTAGACTACAATCCGCATTTTGACCATACCAAGGTTAATATAGTTAACTAAAATAAAATCTAGACTTTTGGGAAGAATAAAAACTAACTAAAACAACATTGTGGGCTTAGGAAACTAACTGAAATAAAATAAAATATACAGGAAATGTCCTCAGTTGGTTTGTCAGTTGGATTAAATTGGGTCAGACAGTCTGTCTGATGAGGCTTTGGTGCTTCTGTTTATTGAGGCTCAGGATGTCTACATGATTGTGACTCATCTGCCTTCACAAAGTGTTGTGTTTGTATTGTGATTTCTAATTTAAACATCTTAAATCTTCCCCTGGCAAATACCATCCATATTAAAATAATAAATAAAACAAAAACGAACACTAAAGCTAATAAAAACTAAACTAAAACTAAACATTTTCAAACAATAAAAACTAAACTCAAACAAGCAAACCCACTCTGGAAACTAACTGAAACTAAACTGAATTCAAAACAAAAACTCAAAATGAAATAAAAATAAAAAACTAATTAGAAAATTCAAACCTATAATAACTCCGGACCATACATTCATATAATGCTTTTTATTCTCTACAGTTAAAGCACTTTATTCATCTCACATATGTGGACATTTTAGAATCACCAGGTAACCTAACTTGCAAGTCTTCAGACTGTAGGAGGAATGGTAAATGAACTGTATGTAGCACTTTTCTACTCTAACTGAGCACTCAAAGAACTTTTTACTACAGGCCTCATTCACCTGTTAACAGCATTTATACAGCACTTTATTCTATGCCTCTGAGCACATTTGAACTATCACGCACACATTCATACTCTGATGGATGCATAGGGAGCAATTTAGGGTATTTTGTTTTGTTTTTTTGCACTATATTAATAATTTGACCTTTCAAGATTAAAAGAAATTCATACTTAAATGATGTCAGGTTTTGTTGACATGGCTGAACATTTTTATGGAAAGCACTATTACAAACTGGGCTACTAAACAATATGGTTATTGTTTTACATCTTTAATACAAACAACTGAATTTAGCGTGATGTGGATTAAGTATCACTGACATCAGACCAGTAACACTTCCAGGCTCATTTCTTTCTCATACATCAGTTTTCATGCTAGTGAACTGCTTTTTTGTACGATCACTTCTCAGTATCCTCTTTCGATAAGTCCATGTATTTGATAAAGTGCATAAGTGATACAGATAAACGTCGAAACCCTTCAAACATAAGTCATTTTTTTTTCCAGTGAAAGGCTTGGTAGCTACAGTATATAAGCAACAGTCCATCCATCCATCCATCATAGCATTTTTTTTGCCTATTGCGTAATAGCCCGATGGTGAGTCAATGCACCAAAACGTCATTCAAATGTGTGCTAACTGGTGTATGTTTTGAATTACAATAAAGTAACTATTCTATTCTATTCTATTCTGATTCTGATTCTGAAATAAATTTTTGAAAATTGGTAAAAATATAATTTTTAAAGTATTAATTCTGCCAGTTATAGATAATAGTGATGACATCCATGTGTTGATTTCTTTAACAACTGCTCCCATAAGTGACCCATAGCTAACATCAGCAATATCCTTCAGGCTAGGTACAGTTTGAACTCTCAAATATGTAAACTGTTTCACCACATTAAACTGGGTCACTTCAGATGCTGGTTACTTCTTTCCTTTTGAGAAAATTATTATAGAAGATTTGGCTTCCTAACCTAATGTATCACAATAAGATTTGGTGTCCCCGTAATGCAGAGGTTTACACATTTGCCTTACAAGCAAAAGGTCCCTGATTTGATTCCAGTTGGGAACATAATCTCCCCTCACCATGACGGGTTGCGTCAGGAGGGGTGTCCAGTGCAAACCTTAGCCAAACTACCAGTGATCTGCTGTGGTGACCGCCTGGGCAGAACACAAGTTGAAGCAGGGCAGAAACATATTTATTTAGCTATTTTTTAAAGTTAGATAAATATAACATAATGTTTTCTGCAAAAGGGACACTGTGTTCAGATATTCCCAATGTTATTCCATGTATTTGTGGATGTGATTGTATTGAAATAGCAAAGGATTCAACTACTAGTGTAAACAATAATAGGGACAGTGGAAAACCCTGACTGTGGCCTTTTTTGATAATAATTTGTTTTGATATATATCCATTTGTAAGAATTTTTGCTTTGGCATAGCCATATATTATTGGAACCCTGAAACTGCTATCACACTCAAATCTTTGGAATGCTGAAAAAAGGTAGGACCATTCCAATTTCTACACATCTAACAATAAAAGTGAGCATCAAGTCTTCCTTTATGTTTATGTATTATATTAAGTACTCCTCTCACATTATGTGGCAATCCATAACGGGACCAGCCGAAAGAAGTAGACTCCTCCCACATTATAGAAACATTGTCCTCCCCTTTTGGTCAACCCAACTCCAAACTTTAGTGTAAGTCTATATTACAGAGGTATGGCATTAGCAAAAATAATAAAGGCCAAAAAGAAAAAAACACTGATAAACACTTTGGGTTTGACTCAAATTTACTTTCCGGAAATGCAAGTTCTTGTAGCGTAGTGGTTTACGCATTCGCCTCACAAGCAAAAGATGACTGTTTCAGTTCCAGGTGGGGACACAAGACCCTCTTGCATCAGGAAAGGCATCCAGTGTAAAACCTCTGCCAAATTACTGATGTGGATAAATCTGCTGTGGCGACCCCTTGGGGAGAATACAAGGGAGCAGCGGAAGGTACATACTTTCTGGAAATTAGGATTTACTACGGTGCACTTATACATATAATGAGATCTATGTAAAATATGAATGGTTTTATAATGTCTTTTTTGACTTATCAAATTGCAAAAGTTATGTCTAAATACAACCCCCTCTTTATAGCCAGTATATGATTCTACTGGAGACTAATCTTCTCTTTTAAAGTTGTTACATTTGATTTCAAGTCCAGGCCTACGGGCTGGAAACTATACAGTACTTCACTCAGAGAATACCCCCCAATCCTATGACATAATACTTGAAGTAAAAAAATATGTTTTTTTCGTATTACATGTATCATCTTACAACTGCCAGAGGGTCCACAGCCTCATCTCATGTTGAGATTACTGATAATGTTGGACCATACTGCCCCTTGTGGCTGTGTTTCTGTGTGCGTGTGTGTGTGTGTGTGTGTGTGTGTGTGGGTGTGGGTGTGTGTGCGTGAGTGTGGATGTGAGAGTGAATGTGTGAGCAAGGGAGCGAATGAGAGAGGGAGTCATAAATTTTATCTTGATCTGCGCACTCTCACTTTTGTGACATTAAAATGAGATAGATCGATTCCTCCAAAAATCCACCCATGGCTATGTAAGAGTTATGTCTAACCCATCCATACTTCACTGCAGTCTTCAGCACCGTCTGTCTGCACTGCCACCCTCAGTTCAACCAGAGGAAAGACTGTGCCACACATCACAACTGGTTCTCATTAGTGCCTGCCTGATTGGTCACTTTGCTTCCAGGCACCAAATCAGAAGTCAGATATTAAACAGGAATGGACAACTGTGTATGTGCATAAAATGTGCAATTACACACAGAGCTGCTGTTTTGTATCCCTGCATGTGTGCGTATGTCACATGTAGTTTGCTGCTGGTTTATTTCAGGACAGTATTTCTTTCAGTGTCTGTGTCATGGTTTAATGTGAGAGGCTGTTGCTGTGCTCTCAGTAGTTTTCCAGGCCAAACAGAGAAGCTCTGTTACTGAAAGGCATCTGGTTATTCCGATGTGGACGTGGTTGTGTGTTTATGACTCATACCTCGAAATTGGGTGGGGCACTGTTAACCACAAAGGTGATTGACAGGTGAATAGGAGTGTGAGTTTACCCACTTCTTCATTTTCCCACTCCTTTAATAACTAATCTGTTACCTGTTCCACTTTCTGTTTTTTCGTTCTCTCTTTAATGAAGTTTAAGCAAAATAAAATGTGTATTAAGGCATACTTTGGTGAACAATTTAATGTCTGCCATTATTATTAATTTGTTATTGAAGCATAAAAGTGAAAAAGGGGAAAGTTTTGATTTTTTTTCATTATCCTAGATAGATTCCATAGTTAGACACACTCTGATATTTTTTTTCTGTTTTCTACTTGTAAGATTCAGTCAACACAAATAAAAAATACCTTTCAATGTACCATTTTGTAGTTTCTTAATCCATTTTAGTAATTCAGAATCATTTAAATACCCACAGCCACTAAATGGATGACCCCAAGCTTTGATTTATGATATATAGGTGGATTGTGCACTTATGACGGCTGCAAGTGCATAAACCTATACAATCGGCAGCCCAGTGCAAAAATAATATGTGTAACACATTTCTGTTTTATTACGTTTTCATATGCATGGACAAACATATACATGACAAGTCAGAATCACTGATTTCAAATATGACACACTCATGCTATACTTAGCATTGGTTGAAAATAGATTAGTTGTGTTTGTGGTTTGCACATTTAGATAACGTTTGTATGTTCAACACTAATATGTGGGTGGTTGAGGCTGCTATTTGGTTGCTGAATTCACTTGAGGAATAAACACAGTGCAGCCCTCAGAAAGTGGCAAACTCACATACAGGAAATGCCGACTGAAGAAAAATGCCTGAGATAAGAGGTTTCACATGATGGGCTTTGACAAGCAATCAGAGAGAATATTTTATGTAACCTAAGGTCAACCAAGTATCTACTATTCTCTTAAATCTTCTTTTCGTCCCTCTATAGTCTCTTTCTCATTTGACCTATAAAAACAGAACATGCTTCAGTCATACACAGAAGATTCCATTCACAGAATGCTCGGTGTCCAGTCTTCCTTCCATTACTTGCCTTTTTGAAAGCCTTCATCACTTCATCCTCCATACTCTCTCCTACCATTCCTTAATCATTCTTTTCTCTTCTTACGTTTGGCTGTGATTCCTCTTTACCTTCATCTACTGTCTATCTATAATGTAGATTTAAACACACATACACATACACACAAACACAAAGAGAATTAATGCTTATGCTGACAGACTTATGTTATATTATAGAGGTGTTGATGCTTTGCATGCTTTGGCAGCATGTAAAACTCATACACTGTTCACCAATATTTATCAATACAACAGACTTGATATTTTATTAAATGCTGGTGTCTGTGTATATAGATGTATCACAGTATGCTATGGCAACTTTTCATTCAACCTCCTTTTGATATGCAACCCATTGAAACCTCACCATGAACCCTCCATGACCCCATCATGACCCTGCCCTCATCGTGATACCCTGGCTCACTCCTCCCAAGCCCCCACTTCAAAATGCTCCCCAGGGAAACGATAGCAACTTGCACATACATGTTTGGTTCCTAATGCAATAGAATTGAAAGAAAGGGGAAATGCTAATTTATCAGCTCTGTTGCCACTTTTTCATTATCTTTATTCAATCTGGAGACGTTCATCTCCTGTAATATGATCTAATAGATTGTTATTTTAGGCTGTTATTTCAGACAATATTTATGTTTTGGATTTAAGTGACCTCTAGTGGTTGTGCAAATAAGCCCATATAAAATGTACACTGGTGTTACATTTTGGATGAACCATGCTAAGCTGTGTAAAAAGGGGTTTATATTAATACAAACCATGATCTCTTGTAACAAAGTAATATTGGTGCCTTTATCCAAAATTTTAAAAAGTCCTTAAGTCACTCTCTCAAGGGTCCTGTCTGGAAGCTTGGGGTGTTTGTACCAAAACCTCCCCAGTTTCCTCTGAATGTGGACATTTTCTGGTCTTTGGAAATGGAAACGCATTTATATGACGTATTTAAGGGATGTTTATACCAGCTGTTTAGAACTGTAGGAACAAACAACTTATATGTAATACATTAAGTTTAAATACCTTGTCACAAGGATGTTTGCACTGACCTCTGACCTTATATCTCCCACACTATTTTTTTAAGGGAGGTACAAAAATGTGGCTGATTAAATCTGAATAATTTTATATTTGATAACATATTTGATGGTTTGTTTGTAAAGGACCAAGCGCAGTTTAGGCTAATTTCCATCTGCTCCCTGGCAAGTCACCATTTACACAGTGACCATCATTAGACAAAGAAAATATAATGCAAAATTGTACAGAACAGCAAGTAATTTGATCTCTAATGACCAGATCATGGAGTGGAAAAAAATAATGAAGTACCCGGAGCTTCAAGGTGCTTTTGCGTAAACAGAAACTGACTACAGCTCTAAATGCAGTTTAAACTGCTGCATAGTCTTACAAATAAACTATTTCTTTCTGTTTGTGCAACACTTGTTGACATATAATGTTTAGTTATAAAAAGCAGTTTGAAACCATCACTGGCTTTTACCACGAGATTTCTTGCCAATGATAAAATGTAAAATGATACCAACCATATTTCGGTGATCATAAAGGTTGACTGATATCTGTATCGTCCCCTAAGATAAATAACTTGACACACAAACAGAAATGATTGGTAATTCCCATTCGCAGATTACAACAACTTGCAGGTTTATGTAATGTAATGCAGTGTGCTCACATATAAATAGTGCTTTTCTAGTTTCACTGACCACTTACAGCACTTTTAACTTCTGATATAAAGGCTAAAAGCTATTTTTTTTTTAAATAATGTAAGCAAATCAAGGACATGTACAGCAAGACTTACATATGGTATTATGGATCAAGGTTAATGCAACAGCGGCATTTTCCACAGTTTTCAGGAGAAAGTCTCCCTCCACATGTTATATGCCATCTACAAATCCCATGTTCCCACACTAATGGATTGTAGTGATGTTCATATCTCATATCTATTGATAGAGCATAATGAAAAGGACTGTAATGTTATTTTTTTCAAAATTTCTACAGATATAGAAAAAAAGTACCTTTCAGCTGCTCCCTTGTATTCTCCATCAAAGGGTCACCACAACAGATTACCCACACTGGTGATTTGGTTTTACACCAGATGCCCTTCTTGATGCAACGGGCTTGTGTCCCCACCTGGGAACCAAACCAGGGGCCTTTTTCTTGTAAGGCAAATGAGCACGCCACTACGCTACCGGGCACACTGCTACAGATATGGAAATAATACCATTATTGTGATTTTTGTCCCTTTACCACCATAATCAGAAACTGGATAATCTGATATCATGACAGTCAAAAGTTTTGACTGGTACTGTACTGTATATCAATTTTTTATTGGGTATTCAATAATGTATTCAAATCTGAAAACACTTAACTGTATATTACCAAGAAAAGTAAATTAAAACTTTATTTTTAAAGAATGACTGGAGCGTGTGATTTGACCTCACTGTGACCCTCTGATATCACAGTGACCCTGCCTTGAACCCATTGTGGCATCACTATTACCCTTTCTTGACCCCACTCTGACCTCCAAATTATATCATACTGTGATGGAAACCCTTATCAAAGGCTCCTTCTTGTGAGTCAGACTACTCCTATCCACAATAACTTGCGGTCCAATCAGACATTTCATTTGGCATCCTGTGGGTGGGCTCTTCGAAGAGTGGTGTGATCAGCTTGTGTCTATGCGTGACTGAGCGCTCTTTGATCCAAGCTCCATATCCTTTTTGCATTTCCTCCCTCTGGTCACTGTAGGAACTGCCTCCTCCGACTTGTGACCTCTGCCACACCTGGTCTATGAGCTCACGGCTTCCTTAATCCTTTGATCACGTTCAGATGATTCATGCGAACACAGGCTTGCCTTCGGGCCAGGAAGCTAGTCAGCCAGGTGTCCAGTAGACAGACAAACACAAAACGACTGAAAACGTATGTGTATTTGTATGTGTGTGTTCATTAGATAGGTCAGTGAGATGATGGGGGTTGCAACATTTTACAGACACTTTGGCATTTTAGCATGTGATCATTGTCTTCCAAGTCATTGTTTCTCATTTTCACGTGTTTCCCTTCGATTTCGTTGCGCTGGAAACTAGGGCCATACCAGTGCAACCAGTCTACGTGCACGTTCACATGCACATGCAAATAAATAGTACCTGTATACTCATGTAGGCTCCACCTATCACCTCTCTTCAGTGTTAGAAATGCACTGAAAAGAAAAACTAAAAATCTTCTCTCTCTCTCACACACACACACACACACAGAGGATGCACACATGCTAAATAAGTGCATTTCCATGCATTGTTGCATGTGCACTGCTGTGATTGAGTGTGCTTGCATGGCTGTATGTATATAAATGTGGCATGAATGTGTATGTATTAGCCAGCAGGGCAGTGTCTGTTGACCAGGATTAGTCGCCATGGCATTGGTAAGTATGGATGTAGGGATGGATGTATGGATGGCATAATGGAATCATCACGTGATGCTCCAACCTGTCCACACGTGAGAACGCCAAATGAGTTGACCAATGGGATGGCCCCATGTTTCTTTTTATGCAATATCACACTTTCGTCATTCTTGTTGGGGTGGGGTGGGGTGTAAGGCTCCTCCCACTTGTCCCTCACCTTATGGTGTCCCGCTGCACCCTCTAGCTTGTCCCAATATTGCCCCCTGGTGTCTGGTCTGTAGGACCAACACGTCTCTTCTCTACATCTTTGTTTTCCCTTGCCCCTTTTTCTCTCATGCTCACCATGTACTTAAACTCCTTATTCCAGATTACATTTATGTTCTATTCCCCTCCTTTCTTCCCCATTCTCACCTTTTTTCTCCCTTCCTTGCCTTCTTATTCTCTCCTTGTCTCTTTTCTTCTCCTTGGCTTTTTCCTCTCACCTTTGTTTATCTTTTTCAACAATTTCTCCTCCACTCTCTCCACCTTATTTTTAGCCTTTTCTCTTCTATACACTGCTCTCAAAGGTCAGAGGGAGGTCAGAGTTAGGAGGGAGTTCACCATGTCTTCCTCTCAGCTAATGATTGATCACTTCCTATTTAGAACAGAGAGAAAAATGAACGGTGTGCATGTCCGTGTGTGTGTCTATGTGTGTGTGTGTGTGTGTGTGTGTGTGTGTGTGTGTGTGTGAGAGAGAGAGAGAGAGAGAGAGAGAGAGAGAGAGAGAGAGAGAGAGAGAGAAATGTGTGTTTCCATGAGCAGATAGGTATGCGGGTATAAGAAAAGAGGAGGCTGAATAACACAAGAATGTAAAACAGAGAAATTAGTCAGAACAGAAGAAAATAGATTAGAATTTGTATTCATTTTTTTAATAAGTGGATGAAAATGGATGGACAGATAGATTCCAAAATAAAGCCATAGAGACAAAATATACCAAAATTTAAATATCTGATAATTTGTATATGCTATACATTTTGTGTATAAAGAAAAAGAATTTGAAAAAAGGAATACAGAAATATAGGAGGAAAAGTTAAAAAAAACAGATGATTCTACAAGTGAGACATGCTGAGTGCAATATTAATTCTATATTTTTTAATTCCATGTATGTTTTTAGCTTTTCTTTTACGCAACTTTTTCTGTTCATTTTCCCTCATTATACTGCGCTAAACACTGTTTCACATATTTCCTCACATGCAAAAAACTATTCCCCAATTTAAACTTTAGAAAAACAATTTATAATATAAACTTCTCCTCGCGTTGCCAGCTACTGCTTTCTTCCCATTGTAACTGGAAAAAACATGGACCATAATTATCGCACTGAAACACTGGGCAGGTGTTTTTCAGTAATTATAAAGGTAAAACAGTGTTACATGAACAGACAGGAGCACTTGTTTCTGTTTGTGTGTGTGTGTGTGTGTGTGTGTGTGTGTGTGCCACCAGGAAAGAAAAGAAGAAATAGTCTTCTGATGCTGACTTCAAAGGGGCATACACACATCCACACATTGTTGGGACGTAGAATGAAAAATGATACATTGTAATGGTGAGAAACTGGACCGATGCTGAACATTTTATCATTAAAATTATGATGGTGAGCCTTTACTCCGCTGAGGCCAAAATTTAAAGAAAAAAGGTTGAAATGCAAGGATTTGTATTAGCCATAGATAGATAGATAGATAGATAAAAAACATAACAACTGTATGAGAATAACTAACATAGTGGTTGCATTATTAAAAATAACTAGAAAATTGTATCATATTGCAAACTGAAAATAACAACAACAGTGACAAGACATTTCAGTGCTGCTATATATGTATATAACATCTGTACAAATGAAAGCATATTTAAAGTATTCATATTTCAAATAATTTAAAAATAACAAAAGAGACATTTTCATTTCTGTAAGACGCAATGCAAATCTGTAATATTAATAAGAATATTGACTAATGAAGCACAAATCAATGAATCAATAAAGACAAACTGTAAGAACCATAAAAAATGCATAAAGATCATAAAAAGAGCAATTACATTTAAAAAAAATGTTATGGTGCTTGACAAACTTATTAAATGACCAACCAGTGCATGGTTTATGCCACAGCTCCCCTAAATTAACAGCACTGTTTAATACACCAATAAGTAAAAGATGTTTATCCAAAAAGATATTTTAATGCAACAATATAATTATTTTTATTATTACATCATATATTTATCATTGTTATGCATGACTTTTCAAATTTACTGTTTTACAAAAAACCCAGAAAAAATAGTAAAGCACATTGTTATTCATCGATTAAGATGTCAAATTATAGTTATCTACTTGCATTCCTGAACAGAAAAATTAGTTTTAGTGGTTGAATGTCATGCTTCATTAATTCCTGACTTCTCAGAGGAGCCCGGTGATCCAGCTCAGATTTGGGTATAAAAAGGTGAACTCAGTTTAAAATTCCTCATTTCTGTTCAAAATTGTAAAATGTAGAGAACTCACTGACAAGGAGTCAGTGTTTTGGAGGTTTGTTTTATATATATATATATA
>VUQH01077810.1:0-11425 GCA_015106775.1 Etroplus canarensis
GAAGAGTGTAAATACTGCCTTAAGAAATGTGCTATGCAGATAAACTGAGCACTTCTGTGATTCACACACACACACACACACACACACACACACACACACACACACACACACACACACACGAGTAGCGTATGTCATGTCTCTGCCAAAAAAAGAGCCAGATAGGGGGCAAGTGTTGATGGAGATGCCTTGGGCATGTGTAATGGATACCGTCTCAGGCTCACTGAGCATTAGACTGGTTCTGTTCTGCCTGTCTGCCTGTGTTTCCAACCCCAACCCCCAAAACTCCTACCACTCACCATCTTTGTCCTGCCCTCCCTTAATCTTATGAAGGGACATGAGCATCCAGGCAGAAGAGGCCATGACACTGAGCCAATTGGCAACAAAAAAAGATGAGAAAAGGAGGGGGGTATTTTTTTTTTCCAGTGGATAAACTCATCTTCCCTCTTCCTGCTCCCACCCTTTCTCCCCCTACACGCCCATCCATCAATCATCTATCTGTGCTTGTAAAGAGCGGAAAAATGGCATCCAGTGTGACTGCGGCCTGTCTGGCCACGCAGAGGAGCCATACCGAGTATTAATGTCACCCCTCCACAGGAGGAAAAGATAAGGGTGCCGCCCGACATACGTATGCACGCATGTCCTGGGTGACCTTGATTCAAGTGCAGCATGCATACAGATTTCCTTTTTTGTCTTTTCCAGGAAAAAATAGCTGGGAAGCTTGATTCCGGTAAGAGATGCCAAAATACACACACACACACACACACACACACACACACACACACACACACACTCCAGTTTCAGTTTGACCGCCACAATGAGGGAGAACTGGCGTTCTCAAATGGGTAAACCCTTCAGAAAGCGACCTCCTGGTTATTCCCAAGACACCTTCGCGCTATGTGTGTGTGTGCTAAATCAGAACCCGGGTCATGTTCAAGTCAGCCTCTTGTTTGTATAGCATGAAAACACCCTGATGTACTGCATGGGGCACATTTGCTTTTCAGATGTATGCAAATCAAAATCGTTTTGTCACTGCTTTGACATTTTCCTTTGGAAACACTATGATCTGTTTTTTAAGTAAGTTTTCTCCTGTAATAGGCAGATTTAACCACCAAAACATAGGGCTGGGAGGTGACACTGAAAATTTGAGTTGTCTTGAATCACATCCAGCTGGGTGTGCATTTGGAATAATAAAAGAGATTGGCTCTTCTTAGTTTCCACAGAAACTGACCAGTGTCACATTCCCCAAACCCTGAAATGATACCGTGCTGACCAACATTCACATGTTCACAGCATTCAGGAGAAAAGAGGCAGCGATTCCAGTACAGTGATTCCATTTTTCCCCTCACAGCATTCATCTTTCCACGGGTTAAATATAGCAATGCAGAAAACACGCGGGAATAGAGGACGGGTGAAAGACAAGCATGTGGACGGGGGAAGAAAAAAAAAAGAGCAGGGGTTTACAGAGTTAGGAGGGGCTATATTTAGTGCAAAGAAGGGAGCATCACCAGCAGTCAGAGCACCATCACTGGTCTCATTCTGCCCAATATTTATTAGGGATGTAACCAAAATACCAGAGAATTTCACTGTTCTTCCCTTTTATACACCATTTTTTATTTTGGTAAAGTTTGGAAACACAAATCTGTGATTCATCATTGAAAGTAAAAAGGAAACTGGAATTCAGGGAAAGCAAAAGACATGTAGTCACAGGTTTATACAATGTTTCCCAGACGAATACATTGTTTGGGCAGCACGCCCAGCTATGTTTAAATTATTAATTTAACCCTGTTTTTCTTCTTTTTTCCCACGTGTCCTTGAAACAGCCGCAACTGATTTACTAGTAGACAATCCCGTGCACTTAATTTGAAAGTTCAGTTGCTGGCAGCTTCCTGGGATACAAGTAGAAGCCCGGAGCAGGTGCCAAAAAGTGCAGTTTGTCCAGTGGCCACTTGAGGCTTGCACCAATAGTGATCAATCTCATAAACTCCCATTGTAAAATGCCCAACTTCTTAGCTCCAGCTAGGAGGCACTAATGAGAAAGAAAGCTTTCACAAGACTGCAATCCCATGAAAAACTAACTACACCTTTACTGCTTCCACAGGGATTAAGAAGGTATGTAATCAATTCAAATGTAGTCCATTAACTGATCATCAGCCAGTGCTACCACCACTATAAAAAAAAAAAAAAAGGTTCGGTAGTTTGTTGGTCTGGAGCATTCAGGTGTTTGTTACCATAATGCCACAATCTTCCCAGGAGTGGGCATCTCAGTAAATTCGCCCCAAGGTCAAACCATGCAATGCTCAGAGAACTTGCAAAAACCCAAGAGCTACCACTTAAAGTCTACAGGCCTCAGTTAGCAAGTTTGTGACAACACAATTAGAAAAAGACTGAACAAGTTTGGTTTGTTTAGAAGGGTTGCCAGGAGAAAGCCTCTTCTCTCCAAAAGAATGTGGCAGCACAGATAAATTTGCAAAGTTGCATCTGAACAAATCACAAGACTTCTTGAACAATGTCCTTTGGACAGATGAGACCAAAATGGAGATATATGGTCATAATGCAAAGCACCATGTTTTGCAAAACCCAAACACAGTATATCAGCCAAAACACCTTATACCAATGGTCAAGCATGGTGATAGAGGGCTGATGATTTTGGCTTATTTTGCAACTACAGGAACTGGGCACCTTGCAGACATTCAGTCACCCACGAACTCCTCTGTGTACCAAAGTATTCCAGAGTCAATTGTGAGGCCATCTTTACTACAGCTAAAATCGGGTCATGCAACAAGACAATCATCCCAAGGACACAAGCAAATCTATAACAGAATGGCTGAAAAATAAAAGAATCAAGGTGTTGCAATGGCCAGGTCAAAGACCAGACCTCAACCTGATTGGAATGCTGTGGCAGGAGCTTGAGAGAGCTGTGTATAAACAAATTCTCCAGCGTTGTAAAGATGAGCAGGCCAAAATTCCTCCACAACAATGTAAGACACAAACTCATACAGAAAACAATGACTTCAAACTACTGCTGCTGTTAAAGTTGGTTCTGCAAGCTGCTGAATCATGGAGTGGACTCAGTTTTTCCAAAGAACTGCATGGAGTCTTGTGAAAATCTACTTCTTAATAATTTACGTAAAGTCTGTTCTTCTAACCAGCTAGCCCCAGCCCTGACCCACATTTCCCTTCCAGCAACCTGAGCCGGTTGCTGACTTTCCAGTGAGTCTCTCACTCTACAGATGAATGGGGGCCAACTCCACCGTCTTGGACTGCAAATGGCAACAGCAGACCTTGTTCTGCTCTAGAAAGAGCAGAGTGCCACTCTAACCATAACCCACCAGCAGGTGGAGAAATGCTTCACTGCTTCAGTCTGCAGTACAAGACTAACTGGAGAGGCAGCTGATTTTAAACAACTAGGAGTTAGGTTGGAACTAATGTACTAAATTTCTAGTCTTTTGCATTTAATACATTTTATCCTAAAAGTCTTTAAGATGTTAAAAAAAACCCTCACAGCCTCATCTGCTTCACAGCTACCCCGCTAGTAAAAATTTGACAGTAGGTCGAGCAAGGAAGAGAATATGAGAAAGAAAGAGAGCGTGGGGCAGGCATTATACACATGGCGTGTTTTTCTCCTAATGACCCAGGCAGCTGAGCCTAAATTACTACAGCGTTGCTTCCATTGCTTTGGCAGGAGAAGGGTAGGGTGGGTGTGCGTGTGTTGTGGGGGTAGTTTTGGAGAAGACACCCCTTGAAATCTCCCTCATTAACGAGCCGAGATGATGGAGGGGGAGCTGGAGGAGGAAGAGAGGGAGTGGGGTCTCAGCTCTCATTAGACCCCAGGGGGGCAGCAGTTCATAAGCAGTGAAGCTTTAAAACTGGGTGAGATTTACGCTTGTTTGGCGGCAGGCATCAGGTGGATAAAAACACCTGCCTCGCTCAAATGTCAGGCTTCGGGCTGCAAACATTCAGGTTAAACACAGGCACTGACTCACAGGTGACTCACCGCTTTTGCATCGCAGCAGAGGTGTGATGGAGAGTCAGATTTCAATTGTATCAGCCTGGAGATTCAACGGTCTGTACTTAAATATGATACGTGCTTCAGTTGTGGTTCTTAGATGATTAAAAGCAGAAAAGACTTTTTTGAGTAGTGTTTTTAATGCTTCTGTTCAACAGCTGGGAGTCTGACGGGATGTGGTGACTGTAATTTTCTGCAGTGTGGGAAAGTTAAGCGATGTTATGGCAAGCATGCATTATATTATGAGTGGAAAACTTCCCCACTGAGACACAAGGAACACACATACAACCCTGTAACGGAAGTACTACTTGTAGCGATGCAAATGTTTTGCTCACTTGCTTCAATTCTGCCCGATGGCCTCATTAAAACTGCCTTTAAAGAAAAAGCATTAGCACACAGCTCCTCCAGCACTGCTAGGATGCTGAGTTACCCCACTCTCAAAGATTTATGTCATCCATCCTCAGCTAGTACTGACACAGTAAGAGGATTATAGCCACACACATACACACAGAGAGCGCTGTTGCCATTTTCTGATGATGGATTAATCCAAAACATGCCACCACTCCAATGATGTTATGACATCCTTCAAGCCCAACTGCCCCAACCTGGACGATGATTATGATGATGTAACCACTGAAGCCATCGTGCGTAAGGATGAGCTCCACAATGTGCCATTTATCAGAGTTTGGCATGCAGACCCACAAAGGACCCAGTAAGATTAGCGCTCCAAGTATAAAACGCTCTTTGTGCACTTAAACAGTTGTCAGAGTGAGGAAAAAAATGAACCCCATCACCCCGACCACTGGCAGATGTGCTGTGCGCTACGTTCACACTCAACATTTCCCCCCTCTTCTTAACTTCTGTCACAGCGTTTCTTAAAGTGAAGATACCTTTTGAATCCGCACTGATGAAGCCAGGTGCTCTGGAGGTTTCAGGTGATGAGTTATGACAATCCGCATACAAGCATTTTGCACACCAGCACCACAGAGCTTGTATTGTGTCAGAAATAGATGTTCCATATGGGAAAAATGCACTTCATTTCAGGATTACAACGAACGACAGACAAGCTCAAGAATCATCTGCCACCATCCTGCAGCTGCACACTTTTAAAGCACTGTGTATCCATCTGAAGTCCTACCTCACCACATGGAGTTATGGCTCTGTGTTTACGCCCCTCATTGTCCTGGGGTGAATCACTCCAACGTGATGCCATCATTTCATTTCGAATCGCAGAGGAGGAAGAAGTCCTTCAGAACCCACATTGAGGAGATGAGGAGGAAGAAGCCAAAGAGAAAGAAAGCAAGAAAGAAAGAAAAAAGAAAAGAAAAAAGATCCTAATCCACACCGTCTTCCTTCTTCATGTCCATCAGTGGCTGAAATCTGAAATACACAAATATTAATAACAAAAAGTTCAATTAATACTGCACAAGAGCTCCTGAAAAGCTTTTTTATAAGTACCACAACCACTAAACGTCACATCCTCACCTTATTATTTATAATTAAAACAATATACCACTTTGGAACCTTAAATTCTGATTAAAATAAAAATGTTACAGTAACATCACACTATAGGACACAGCAGTGGAATATCATTCAGCACCACTCTAAAATGTCCCAGCTCAATTAAAGGAAGTCTAAAAGTGAGCAGAGGCAGGTGCATGGAGGAGGCTTGCTGTTTTCTGACTGCTTTTGATTAATGACACATCTGTACTGTTTTTTGCACAACGGAGGGCATACATGTTCAATAAAAGCTCTGCTCAGGACTCTGTGGAGGGGGAAAGTGCACCACACACCACACCAGCCATCATATATAAACCCCTATATGCTGCCGTCTTTTACGTGTCAGGCAGAAAGAAAAGAAAATAGCACAATTTTCTTTGCATTTCAGTCACTATGAGCAACCAAATCCCCCCTCTGTGGCTGCAACTACGGCTCGCTGTTGACAAATACTAAGCAGGCGGACGACAGGTTGTTGCGTTAAATACGAACAACACACACACACATTAAAAAAGCCTACCTGTTACAAATTCAGAAAACTACTCCCGCAGATATCCCAACAAACACACGGTCCATATTTCTGTAGAGCCTCCGTCGATCCAAAGATGGGTTAAAAAGGCTGTCAGGAGATTACAAAGCGGGATATTCAGTCTCCTCACTGAGCTGCACTGACTGGGCGCCCGGGCTCACTACCTGTTAGGAAAAGCAGGCTGGAAAAAACACGGAAACCGCCCCTCACTCTGCATATCTCCATCAGGGAGACCCGATGAAAATCAAACCTCCGCTCTTCATTCATTTCCCCTCGTTTCCGAGTTTCAATTCGATGCTAAATTTGTCCAAATGGAGACAAAAAAAAGTAACGTGTACTCCTACGTGGTCCCGGTTGGTGGCGCGGCAATCTGTACACAGACTGACGAGTCTCCCGACTAAGCGTGAAACTCCGCCCCCCCGGCCTGCCCCCTCGCAACCCGACGTCCAATCAGATGACCATTTTAAATTTGGAATTTTGAAGCGGGCCAATTGGAGGCCTTGTTACATAACAATTTGAGTAAAGAGTAGAAGCTGGTTCATTCTGGTTAGGGGCTGAAAACTATTTGATGCGATGTTACTGTAATCTTTTATGTTATATTGAGCTTATATTCGTTTTCGTGTTTTTAAACCACTCTAAGAAGGAAATATATTAACTTTAAATATAGTTTTGCAAATTAAAAAAATGGAAAAAGTGTCTATAATCTTATTTGCTGCTTACATATTACTCCTTGTAAAACTTGATATCTTTTTCTGATGATACATTTTTATTTAATATAGTCAAATTACATTTGACTTTTACTAATGCAAGTTTACACTATATGGACAGAAGTATTGGGTCACCTGCACATTACAGTTACAGGAGCTTTTATGTCATCCCATTCTAAATGTACCTTCAGCCTTGTATTCTCCTCAAGGGGGTCACCACAGCAGATTCATCCATATTGGTAATTTGGCAGAGGTTTCACACAAACCCTCCATGGTGAGAGGGGTTTATAGAGTGGACCGCCCCTTTGCAGCTACAACAGCGTGTCTGTGAGAATCTTTGCCCTGAAGAGCTTTTATAAGGTCAGACGCTCATACTGGATGAGAAAGCCTGGCTCACAATCTCTGTTCTAGTTTATCCTAAAGGTGTTTGATGGGGTTGAGTAATTTCCCTCCTGGGATTAATAAAGTATTTTGATTCTGATTCTGATTGATGTCAGGGCTCTGCATAGGCCAGAGAAGTTCTTCCACACCAAACTCATCTAACCATGCCTTTATGGACCTTGCTTTGGGCACTGAGCACAGCCATTGGTCGCACATAATTGTCCACCTTCAGTGGAACTAAGAGGGCCTGACCGAACCACAGAAAAACAACCCTATAACATTATCCACCTTCCACCAAACTTTACAGCTGGTGGTCAGGTAATGTTCTCCTGGGTCTCACCAAACTCAGAATTGTCTATCAAACTGCCAGATTGAGACTCGTGATTCATCACTTCACAGAACAAGTTTCCTTGGCTCCAGTGGCCAGTGGTGGCGTTCTTTACACCGCTCCATCCAATGTTTGGCATCATGGTTGGTGATGTACTGCTTACTTTCAGGTGCTTGGAAACCCATACCAAGAAGCTTCTAATACATAATGCCAAAGGAGGCTTGGAACTCTTCAGTTACTGAGTCAGCAGAACGTTGGCTACTTCTGCACACTTTGTGCCTCAGCACTTGGTGAGCCCCTCTCTGTAATTTTACTAGTCTGCCACTTTGTACCTGAGCTGCTGTGGTCCCTAAATGCTTCCACTTTGCAATAGTAATACTAAAAGTTGACTGTAGAATCTTACGTTTTGTAAGTATATCAATCTATTACAGTATCACACTGATATTCAGTGAGCTCTCTGGAACGACCCATTCTTTCACAAATGTTCGTAAAGTCAGACAGCATGGCTAGCTGCTTGATTTTATACACCAGGGGTAATAGGACTGAATGAAACACCTGAATTCAGTAATTAAGAGAAGTGGCCTAATACTTTTGTATATCCTTATAGTTGCAAATTATGCATGTTTCCTGGCAAAATGTAGGTAAATGAAACAAAAGTTGATATAATATTTCTGTTGTGTGGTGCCAAGTGATCAAGTACACTTGTACTTTATTTCTATTTTAGTCATTTATTTTATGCTATGTCACATATTTGAGAAAAAAAAAACTATTGTACTTTTTGCTCTGTATCTTGAATAAATTATCTAAATATATCTTACACTCCCAATGACTAATAATCAGCATTCACAAAGCTGACAGGGACAACTATACACTCACAGAATAAACAGCTAGTTATTTGTCAATCAACACTTTACTCCTTTATTCCTTCATTGTGTCAGTAAGCCATTTAAGCCTTTAAAGCCAGTAAATGTAATCACAGGAACATCATTGTGAACATTAAGGGAAAAAAGCTCCAAGGCCCACACATATGCTGAGCTTTCCATTTCCTAACTTTCAGCTGGTAAAACATATTTGCCTTTCCATTATCAACTGTAACAGCAGTGTCCTTAACTTTATTACGGTGACATGCAGGGCATGGCAGCCACATGGGGCCCTGCAGATCATGAAAAACAGGGATGCACAGCTGATCCGGACAAAGACAAAGACTGACAGTGTTCTGTTTGCAGGCTACTCCAGCAGCACAATAGATGATAGGACAATAGGACTCTCTTGAGCCATACTGTGGTGAGGGTTCCCCAGTTTCAGAGAGAAGCTATTGTCTAAAAAGCTGGTGCACCCTCATTCAGACAATGGGGAATGTAAAATTATGTAAGTGGGACTCTTGCATTATGAAACATGAGGTTCAGCGCATTTAACATCAAGTGTGATTCTGCATCAGAGAAAAAACTCAGCCCGAGACAGAATAACATTGCCACACAAACAACCCGCATGGTATCTCTATGGAGCTCATGTGTGTGCATAAAAACTAAAAAAGTTTTAGTGGTTTCTATTTATGTGGTGCTTTCTCTCCACTTCAGTTGCTACACAGCACACTCTCCTGTGTGCACAACATATGTAGTGCAGTGTTGTTTTTATGAATGGTCAGGACGGTGGATTTCAGATCAATGAACAAAGCTCATTGAGGGGTTGTAGTCACTCTGCAGGCTGTTTTATTTGAGTGGGTGAAACCTATTTCATATCTCACTGAAGCAGAAAAATCTCCCCAGCACTTTTTTTGGAATTGCTGTTGGTCTCAAGCTTTTGTTTAAACAGTTGCTGATTCCTTCTTACCAAACGCTGCAGAGTCAGACTGACTAAGACATTCAGAAGAAGAGAGATTACGAGCTCTGGCAGCGAAATGTTTGGCTGGATTAGTACATCACATGAAGCCCAAGTTCAAAGCCCAGCAGTGTTAGGATTTGATCAGGTGGAAATGACTCTCCAGCACAGCATGCTGAGAGTGTGTGAAACCGGTTCGCAACAAAGCATCAGACATAAACCCTCTTCATGCAAGACTATATTCATCAAACACAACATATATAACTTTGTTAAGTTTGAGAGTTTAAGAGGATGAGGATCACTCCCTACTCCAGGTTGTGTAAGTGCATCTGGCATGGATTTTGATGACTGGACGAAACCCAGCAGCAGTCAATCTATCAAGCCCTCTGGGCAACCAGAGGGAAACACAGTGAAAATCAGAGAGGATGTTCTTTCTATTTGTGTATCATGATACATCAGTGAAAGTGAAGCAGTATTTATTAAGTTCCAAAGTTTATTAATTAATATGTCATGTGTTTTCAAACTAAAGGACTGCAGTAAATAATCAAGGACAAAATCTTTGTCTTTTTAAAGTTATAAGTGCGCACACAAAACAATTAAAAGATATCTACATTCATCGGTGAAATGTGAAAATTCAAAGGTATCAATTTTCACATCTAACTCTCAGCAAAAAAGTAAAAAAATTGTATTTTCCAAAATGCTTAACTACTTATTTTACTGTGAAGTTAAAAAAAATGAAGCCAATGGAGAAAAAACAGAAACTGCAGTTCCTCCATATGACCACTTAAGGCTAGCTTTTAATGTGGATCAGTCCCCACACACTTTCATGTTAAAACGCCAAACTTTACGAAAGGAATAAATATGTTTGCAAACTATTGCAAAAAAATGTTGTCCTTTATAACTAAATTCCACCCATCAACACAAAAAACATCAATTCTTCCATTTTTTGTTGTGTCTGTCTCACAGGGCTGCAGGGACATGACCTCAACCAGGCCACCAGCTCCACTTCTTATAGAGGCTACCAATGCATTACCAAGACATGATTTCTCCAGTTTGTCATCAAAACTGTAAGGGGTTTTAAAAAACTTGCCCCACTGTAGTTAATCCCAAAGATGTTTGATGAGGTTAAGGTCAGCCCAGTCAAGTTCTTGCACGTCAAACTCATCCAACCATGCCTTCATGGACCTTGGTTTGTGCACTGGGGCACAGTCATGCTGGAACAGAAAAGGGCCCTCCCCAAACTGTTCCCACAAAGTTGGAAGCATAGAATTGTCCAAAATGTCTCGGTAAGCTGAAGCATTAAGATTTCCCTTCACTGGAATTAAGGGACTCAGGCCAACCCCAGAAAAAAAAACAACTCAAAATGAGAGTGGTTACCTGCCTGACTCCACCAAACTTAAAGTTCAGTTCAGTTTTATTATATAACTCCAATTCACAACAAAAGTCACCTTTAGGAGTTTTATACTGTAAAGATCCCACAAATTATTGGGAAAAGTCCAACAATTAAACTTTACAGTTGGCACAGTGCAGTCAGGCAGGTAACCACTCTCATTGCATTCAGAAAACCCATACTTGACATAGTGTGCCTCAGCTCACCAAGTGCTGAGGCACACTATGTGCCTCAGCACTTGGTGAGCCCCTCTCTGTAACTTTACGTTGTCTGCCACTTTGTGGCTGAGTTGTGGTTTCTAAATGCTTCCAGTTGGCATTAATACCACTTAAAGTTGATTGTGGACTATCTGGGAGGGAAAAAATTCACATATGACTATGTGGCATCCTATTACAGTACCACTCCTAAATTAAGTGAGCTGTTTAGAAGGACCCATTCAAATGTTTGTAAAGGCAGACTGCATGGCTGGGTGCTTAATGTTTTATACCTGTGGTAATGGGACTGAATGAAACATCCGAATTCATTGATTAAGACGTTTGGCCCAATACCTTTGTCCCTATAATGTAGGTGCATGCCAGGCCATATCACTGTTAATTCTAGTCACCGAATTCCATAGCAGTTATGATGTTGATGCCTTTTGGAGAAATTTTAATGCATGTATTGTCATGGTTTCAAAAGACAGATCCGATGCAGAAGCTTGGTTAGGCAAAATTTATTACAGGAGAACGTGCAACAGTCTGAATGAGATGTGGAATGAAGGCCGGGTCGG
>VUQH01077811.1:0-13094 GCA_015106775.1 Etroplus canarensis
CACATTCAAAGTTTTTGCAATTTTCCGGACTGACTGACCTTCATTTCTTAAAGTAATGATGGAATGTCGTTTCTCTTTACTTAGCTGTTTGGTTCTTGTCATAATATAAATTCTAACAGTTGTCAAATAAGGCTGTCAGCTGTGTACCAACCTGACTTCTGCACAACACAACTGATGGTCCCAACCCCATTAAGGCAAGAAATTCCACAAATGAACCCTGACAAGGCACAGCCTGTAAAGTGAAAACCATTTCAGGTGACTACCTCATGAAGCTCATTGAAAGAATGCCAAGAGTGTGCAAAGCAGTAATCAAAGCAAAGGGTGGCTATTTTGAAGAATCTAAAATGTAAAACATGTTTTGAGTTATTTCACTATATACTCTTCACTATATAATTCCATATGTGTTCATTCACAGTTTTGATGGCTTCAGTGAGAATTTACAATGTAAATAGTCGTGAAAATAAAGAAAAACCATTAAATGAGAAGGTGTGTCCAAACTTTTGACTGGTAGTGTATGTTACGTCTACACTCATAATCTACACTCACTTTAAAATTAAGTTACCACACTATATATATTTCACATATGTCCATAAATACTTAGCCCTATTGTACATATGTTGGCTATATCTGGTATATATACTTGTACACACTACAGGCTATGAGTTGACATTTTAAAAACATTTATTTTAATTTAAATTATCTTTGCTATTCCACTCTTACTATTTTGAAATTTTGGGAGGTTCTCTGAGTTCAAGAAAGGTTTCATTACTTGTAATGTTGTTCCATTGTTATCTGTGTATGACAGTAAAACTTGAAACTGAAACTCTGTTGCTTTTGAGTACTGCGTGCAGGTACTACTCTAGCTTTTTATTTTATTTTTTATTAATTTTGTACACTGCATAAGGGTTTTCAGTGCAGCTGCTGCTGTCATAAAATGTAACTGCAGTAAAACTTCACAGAAGGAGAAAGCAACATATTGAGCAAAACTTTAGTTCAAGCAGGCCACGGAGTCAAGCAGTTTAACAATCCTGCCAAACAGTTGATATCATTGCCCGCATCTCTCTCACCGCACCCCTGTGCTTTTCATATGGGGTGTACTATTACGTGACTTTGGCCTGCCTACAGTTGCTGTTGTTTCTGCGAGCCACTTTACAACCCACCTCCACCCAAGTTTTGCCATTTCATGCTATTTCTGACTCATTCAGTGTCATGCCTGTCGGTATTGATGCTTACTTCATTCCAGAAATAAGTTGCTGCATTTGAAATTACATTTCTATTTGTGACTGAAGTGGTACAAACAGAAATGGAGAAATACAAAGAACTTCACAGTGAGCAGGAAGCCAGTTTCAGATTTTTAATGACAGACACCAATCAAAATGAAGTAGTTATAAAAGAGAGTGCTTGAACCCGGAGTGTGATGATTGCAGTTACCTCCCAAAAAGTTTGGTACTTTATTTTAAAAAAAAGTTTTGAGAATCATTGCATTGGATTATGTATATATATATATATCCTTTATTGTCTCCCTTCAGATGAAGTGAACATCCTGCAGGAGCTTTCTCTTCACATCTCAAACAGTAGTAATGCCTCCATGACTGTGGGGGACAGCAGGTGTCCAGTTCTAGAGATGGGACAGTACTCTACCCTGGCCCTCCCTCTGCAGCAGCTCTTCACTAATGGGTACAGTTTCTTCTACATATACTTATGTTGACTCTTTATGACTGTTTTCTTAAAAGTGTAATGTTAGAGAAAAATTTCAATTCTTAAGTATTTTTTCCACTCCTCCTGTGAGTCAACTGTTTATATTTATTGTGTGACATTTTAATTGACAACATGTTTTTACCCACTGGTGTTTACAGTACATTTTGTGCCCACATATGTAACTTATTAAAGAAGACTTAGCTGTATTCTTTATGCTTTGAGTACCAATTATATGGCTAAATGGTGTATGTGTGTGTGTGTTTGTGTTTAGGTTTGAAGATGAGTTCAGTTTGCTCGTGCAGCTTCGGAGTCCTCAGAGAGAAGAACGAAGTGTCTTTACTATGCTCAGCCCTGACAACCATATTATGCTGCAGCTGCGGATCAGTGCTCACGCTGTCATCTTCATAGGAACACAGCAGAGACACTATGAGTGAGCCCACTTCTTGATTTTTTTTCCCCTTCCTCAGCTTTCCCTTCCTAATTCCCACATTATTTGGAAATTAGGCCACAGGATTTTGGATAAACTGCCACTGCAATCTTTAATTTTTCTGTGATATATATTTCAATATGAAAAAAAAATTGTAGAATGTTTCCTAGTGATGTTGAATAGTGCTGTTTGGAAAGAATGACTGCACTGCAACTACATAGAAAATCAATATGATTTTAAAAAAAACTGAAAATGACTTTTTACTCAGTGGTTTTACGCAGGTTAAGAAGTGTGGAGACAGAGTCAGAGAGGCGAGGCTGAAATGGTTTAGTCATGTTCAGAGGAGGGATAGTGGACATATTGGACAGAGGATGTCGAAGATGGAGCTGCCAGGCAGGAGGAGAAGAGGAAGACCACAGAGGAGGTTGATGAATGTAGTGAAGGAGGACATGCGGGTTGGTGTGAGGGAAGAGGATGCAAGGAATAAGGTGAGACGGAGGCAGATGATCTGCTGTGGTGACCCCTAACAGGAGCAGCTGAAAAAAGAAGAAGAAAAAGAAGACTCATATGAATTCTTACGGAAGACCTATAATGTACAGCCTTTCTCCAGCATTCTGTTCAAGACAAGATAAGAAATACTGTATTTATCCCAAAAGTTGAGATATTACTGTGGTACAGCAGCAATGCAAAATAAAAAAAAAAGAGCTGAACGAATCAAAATCTAGTATGCTACAACAAGGAGCTCAAATCTGAGATGAATACAGGCACTGTGGTACAAGATGGCATCCACATCTTTCCTAGTGGTAGTGAAGCTGAAACTGATGTTAGAGAAAGTGTTCATCTGCATATCCTGTAAGTGGGGGTTAGGAGCCATTCATTATCCATAGCCATTCACCACAGTCACAGTCATTTGGATGACCTCTGTGTCAGTTAATAAAGGAATCCAAGCTGTTTATTAAATCAAACTGGATTCAAACAGCAACAGCAATGTCAGATTCCCCCGCCAAGTAATATGGACACATTCCAATAAATAGCACTTTGATATACAGGCCGCAGAAATTATCTTTTGCAGCTATACATCAGGGATTACATTTATAATCACAACTAGAGCAGTCTCTACACATCTCCTCCCATTGCTCAGCTCAACATTCTGAAGCCAGGCATCATCATGCAGCAGTCTGGGAACTGCAAGCGTGGCAGTGTCTTACAGTTTCTTACTGCACTGCTCCATGAAGCACATCAAACCACACTCACTGTGTTCCTTATTATCTGAATCAGCCCACTGAGTTCATCCACATTATTGTAACTCACATCCCCTACAATGACTGCTGGAACAGCTCCAGCTCTGAAACTCCATCGTTTTCTGTGGGATTACAGGCCTCGCTCTAGGCATTAGAACTGTCAGCGTGATCAGCTATTGATGAAACGTGAAGAAAAACCACTAATAGACTTGTAAAGCTTGACTTTATGGGACTTGTAGAGCAAAATGTAGTCATTTCACCTTTGCGTAAATCCTGATGAGCAACAAAAATCAATTTTATCAGGTGATAAAGACATTAAAAAATGATGACTCACTGACTCTGGATAGCAGTTTGTTGGTAGGAGAGGGGGAGACTGGCACAATGGAAGGCTACCAAAACTCCTGGCACTGTGAACTATGAGGGTGTCAGCACAATGAGCCACATTTCTCTCCGTCTGATCAGGCCCAGTCTAGCAGGAGGCCCTGCTGCTGATTAGATAAGTAAATTGACTGACCTCTGCAGAGTGATTTTGTTTTTGGGAACCCAAATTCTGTGTGCACATACAGTCTCTATATCACTAATTGCAGAAACTGTTATGTAAGTAAAGCTTATGTGCATCAAGGTGATGTGACTAAAGTGCACTCTGTTGTTGCTGGACTTATGCTGTGTAGTCCTAAAATTGAGTATTAGTTTTTTGTGTGGAGTCCTGTGAAACCTCTTCAACAGATAAGAGGTTTTTTATTCACAATTAATTGGGTGAAATTGCTCCAAGTCTGCCAGCAAGATAGCTCCAAGCAAGTGCAAATTTTTTTGTACTACCCATTATTCATTGACTCCAGGTGTTAAGATAATTGCAACAGCCATCTCAGGTAAACTAGAACTGCTCATGCCCATTCCTGCTCCATCGGAGAATTGTATGCGAATGTATTGGTTAGACAAAGCAGAACTCTGTGGAGGTATACTTGTCTGCAGCATGTGTGTTTCTGTTTGAAGATGACTGCTTTTGGCTGTCTCTTTGGAAAAATGATTTATAAGGGAACTCTTGGCAGGTTTCTCCTCTAAACGAACCACAAAGCTTGAAGCAATAGATCAATGAAAGCCAGCAAACAGAAGTGGGGCAAAAGATAGACATTCACAGATACTGTAGTTATCTTGTACTGTTAGCACATGAATGATTTTCTTACAACTGTGTCTTAACTTAAAGCTGCATGTTGATTAAGTTTGTTTGTGGCTAGATCCTGAACCCAGCTTGACCTATACAGAGAGTGCTAATGGGTGTTTTAGCAAAGAAAGCCCCACTGATAAATAACCAATATATTCTATAGATACCTGTGCTCTAATTTTACTCATTTTACTTTCTTTATGGATATGAGAGTAATACTGCATTCAAAATATTGAATATGACTTTTTGTCGTGTGCTAAATATGTCTTCTTCTTGATTTTGTTTATCATGCCATGTGTAACAGTTTACACACTCAACAGAATCCTCGCAATATACAGTAGTAGCATGCTTGGTCTTGTCAACCATGTAGTCTTTAGCTAAGGGACACGCTATCCATCTAAAATAATTTATTTAAAACTTTATTTGATCTACCCCATTGTTAAAGTTTTTATGATTTCGGACCTGATCATACTGCATGTTGAATGTGTAGTCTTTCACATATCCTAACAAGGATGCGGTTGAGATCAGAACTGACTTCCAAGGAGCAGTTTAAGAATGGCACAAGTACTGGATTTACTCTAGGTGCACAAGGAGGTAACCTTGAACGGGTGATCAACCAGCTTTAAATCAGGTATGGTTATTCACAGAACTTTATGAATGCAGCTTGTACACCACATATGCACGCTGATGAATATGATTAAACCCCCACCGAGAACAAGACCTTCTTTGTTTATTTGTTTGACTGAGGCTGATGAAAGAATGTAGTAAGTGCACAGGATTCAAATTTTAGACCCCAGATGTCCACACAGAGTTGTCGTGCTATGATCACAGTGCTCAAGTACAATTTGAGCTTGGCTTCTTTGTTGCACTGTGACAGTATCTCCAAGACACAAAGCCACTTGTCCATGTGTCTCTCTGCCAGGTTCCCAGTCAGCGGTCTGTCTGATGGAAAGTGGCACCATGTGGGCATCAGTGTAGCTGCTGAGCGGCTAGCACTTTATGTGGACTGCTCTCTGCTGGAGAGTGCGGACTGGGTGTACCACGGTATGGGGATCAGCACCGACGGGCTGCTCATGGTTGGAGGAATCATTGACAGCTTTGAGACTCCATTTGAAGTAAGTGGCTCTGCAACTTTTTCTTTCCACTGATCATAAAAAGAAGGGACTCCACCCCTGACACCATCCTCTGTAAACCTTACTGCCTGTCACCTACCTCTTCTGCTTAAAAGTGTAAATATAAGTAACCACCGTTTACCATTTATTACTTACCTTGTTCATTCATGCATTTCTTTCTAAACTTTTACATCTGTTCCACACACAGACCCCGAAAAGATGAAACAGTACAAAGTCCAATTTTTAAATGTTTAATAATGCACATGCATAACAAGATTGTTATGCAATAAACAGATGCCATTTTTAACAATTGTTTCCAGACAAAAGGCCATATGTGTAAAGTCCAGTTCATTTTTATTTACTTTTGAAAATTTAAGCATGCCTGCTCATCCTTCCACACATACATAGGAAAGGAAAGAACACACAAGAAGTTATTCTAGCCCTGTGGCCTTATTCCACTCCATTATCTTTTCATCACAGAACCAAAGATGCTTAGAAACCATGTGTTTGTTTTTGAAACCTCTGCAACCTGCTGAGGTTTAATTGCACTGAGCCAGTGTTGTTACATATGTAAAATTAATCAATATTTGGATAGAGAAGGTATCAGCACACATGTTTGCATTTTTGCTAAACAGTGTGTAGTCCAAATTTAGTTTTTTGCATAATGCACTATAGGGACAAAAGAATTGGGCTACTTACATGTTAAACCTAGAGGAGCTTTTATGACAGCCCAATTTAAATCCATGGTTCTGCTTTTGCAGCTATAACTCCTTCCACTCATCTGGGAAGGCTTTCTACAAGAGTTTGGAATGTGTCTGTGGGAATTGTTGCAAATTATTCTGGGACAAAGGGGAATGGTTTGCAATCTCTGTTCTAGTTCATCCCAAAGGTGTAGGATGGGGTTGAAGTCAGGGCTCTGTACGGCCCATCAAGTTCTTCCACAGCAATCTCATCCAACCATGCCCTTATGGACCTTGCTTTGTGCACTGGGGCACAGTCATGTTGGAACAGAAAAGAGCCTTCCCCTAACTGGTCCCGCCAAGCTGTAGTCATGGAATTGCCCAAGATGTCTTGGTAAGCTGAAGTATTAAGATTTCCCTTCACTGGCAATAAGGGGCCCATGCCAACCCCAGAAAAACAACTCCAGTTGGCACAGTGCAGTAAGGCAGGTAATATTACCCTGGCATTTGCTAATCCAAGTCTTGTCCATCAAACCTCCAGATTGAGAAGTGGGATTTTTCACTCCACAGAACATGTTTCTACTGCTCCAGAGTCCAGTGGCAGCATGATTTACGCCACTCCATCTGATGCTTGGCATTGTGCTTGTTGATGTAAGGGTTTCATGCAGCTGCTCAGCCATGGAAACCCATGCCATGAAACCTCTGGCACACAGTTTTTTGTCCTCATATTAATGCCAGAGGAGCTTTGGAACTCTGTAGTTACCGAGTCAGCAACTTTTATGCACTATGCACCTCTTTACTTGGTGACCCCGCTTTACGTGGTCTGCCACTTCATGGCTGAGTTACTGTGGTTCCACTTTGCAATACCACTTAAAGTTGATCATGGAATATCTAGGAGGAGAAAAAAACATTCATGAACTGGCTTGTTGCAGTGGTGGCATCCTATTACAGTACCATGCTGGAATTCAGTGAGCTCTTCAGAACAACTCATTCTATCACAAATGTTTGTAAAGAAAAACTTCATGGCTAAGTGCTTGATTTTATACACCTGTGGCAAATGGACTGCATGAAACATCTAAGTTGAGTGATTATAAGGTGTGGCCCTATACTTTTGTCCACATAATACATTTTAGTCTGGTGATCAATGAATGATATTGAAATCTGGTCATCAGCAGGAAGCTCGCTAGAGTTACATTATCTGTGATGGGTAACCAAACTAAATCTGCATGAGTTCTGTCATAGTTAAACTGCTGTTATTATAGCATTACCTTTTTTGCTAGTTCTATAGTTTCTTTTGCAACGTTAGTTTCTGTTTAACCCCTGTCTGTGTTGTTCTGTTTGCCTCCTTCAGTTTATTTCCTGCTTTATTTTGAAGGTTATTTCCTCAAGGGGGATTCTGTGTTTTTACTTGCCCCTCTTTGTTCCTTTTTCCCACCCTTTTTTATTGTCTTGTATGAGTTCACCTATGTCCTATTAACCTTCTCACTTATGTGTGCATGTCTTCCTTTCCATGTACCTTTCCTCTATTCGTTTGCTGGCTTCTCTCATTTTAGATCTTCTGTTCCTGTTCTGTCCTCGCTTTTGTCACTTTCTCACCCACTTAAATGTAGTTCCTTATTTTCATTTATCTGTTCATCTCCAAGTGGTCCTCCTGTAGCAAATATTTTTATGAAATGTTACATATATGGTCCTTTAGATTTTTATCTCAAAGGCAGAAACAAAAAAAAAAAATCTTCCATTAAAGGCTGGTTTTTGATGACTCACAGTGCATTGTGGATATGTTAGTTGTCACTGGTCCAGTTACAACAAGCTCTGTGGAGCCTGAGGATCAGAGAGAGAGAACATTCACTGCAGAACAACTGTAAGGAGAAAAGACTTAAAGAATAAAAGGTCATTTTTGAAGAAACAGTCTCTGTCCTTTAAATATGACCTAAATAATCCAGGCTAATATGCAGTTCTCAGGCTAATTTGGACTGATTTTTTCATCCTGGCTTAAGTTCTCTTTACGAACCATATTCTTATTTAAAAAAGAGGCAAATTCCTGGAGATATAAAACCATAATCATTATTAATATGAATTTCTGACGGCTTTACTTTGTGCGATTTCCCAGTTGTATACAAAATGTCCTATGATTTGCTTAATGGTAAATCATGTGCACTTACTATGAATTTATTACGTACACTTGACTGCTTCAGATATGTACATGCTGCATAGTTTAGGCTACATTGTAAGGATCTATGAGATGCAGCTGCATTTGGTTTTAAGAAAAATCTGTTGAATATCTCAATCACCGATTACATTAATAGAAATATTTGTCCTGTATGAAAATGTGCTGCAGCTGTGTGTGTTTAGCAGACATGTGTTGTTTGATCCCCTGTCTGTTTCAAGGTCATTATAGGATTTTTCTAACAGAGGTGCTTGAGGTTTAGTTCTTTTCCAGAGGACATGAAACATCTCTAAGAATATTTCTTTGTATACAGTAACAGAGTTCTGTATCAAATGAAAAGTAAAACTTCTCAGATGGAGTGTCCTTAAATCTCTTCCACACAGCGTCCTTCTGACTTGCCGCTTGTCTGGAGATGTGATTTCAAAGAGCTGAGATCAAATAGCTTGTTAAAATGAATTTTTTTTTCCTTAGTGGATCCGAATGTTTTCATGTGGCTAAAGAAAGATGAAATAATTTAATATCTACAGGTATATTAAACAAACATTCATTTATAGTTGCACTTAGTTTATGTAGTGTTTGTCTTAAAGACATGCGTATCTATCATCAGAACAAAGATATTTGTGTCAGGCTTCATTCACACACAGACACACTCTTACCTACCATCACATTCTTATAAACATAGCCTGAGGACAAAGGTTTTCTCATTATTTGTTTTTCTTGCTCGGCCTGACGTCGGAGACTCACTTGTAAAGTGACCCTGGGAATTGCAGGGAAATGCATGACCTGCAGTAAACTGTGTGTGTATGTGTCAGTGCTTGCCCTGCCATTCTTTGTGTGCTTGCATATTGTACAGAAATTCATACAAGGTGCAGTTGTACCTGATGGCTTTTGTCTGTTCATCTTGCTTTCATTTTGTTACACACATTTGTTTCACATTCAGTGTTAAAAACTAACATATTGCACATTACTCATTACTTGGTGGTGTGGTGTTGTAGCAGTTAGTACTGCTGCCTTGCAGTGAGAAAACTCCTGGTTTGTAACCCGGCTGAGGTTTTGCTCTGTGAAGTCTGCATATTCTACCTTTTCCTGCATGGGTTTCCTCCCAGTACTCCAGCTTACTCCCACACAATAACTTGAAATAATTGTTTTCTCTATGGCATTATCAGCCTGTCACATCATTTTGGAGAGAGATTTTGGCCCACTCCTCTTTGCAGCATTCAGTCTATTGAGGATTTTGGGCACATGTTCATGCACAGCTCTCTGAATGTCCTGCCACAGCATTTCAATTGCTTGAGAGCTGGGTCTTTGGCTGGGGCATTGCAAAGCCTTGATCTTTAATTTTTCCAGCCATTCTGCTGTAGAATGGCTGGTGTGCTTGGGATCATTGTCCTGGTGGCCTCACATTTGCCTCAAAAATTCTTTGGTATACAGAGGAGTTCATGGTCGTCAAATGACTGCAAGGTGCTCAGGTCCTTTGGCTGTGAAACAAGCCCACATCATCAGCCCTCCACCCCCTTGACAGTTGATATGAGGTGTTTGTGCTGATGTGCTGTGTTTGGTTTTCACCAAACATGATGCTGTGCATTATGGCCAAATATTTCCACTTTGGTCTCATCTCTCCATAGGACATTGTTCCAGAAGTCTTTAAGTTTGTTCAGATACAAATTTGCAAACATGAGCTGTGCTGCCATGTTCTTTTAAGAGAGAAGAGGCTTTCTCCTGGCAACCCTTCCAAACAAGCAATAGTTGTTCAGTCTTTTTCTATTAGTGCTGTTAAGAACTTTAACATTTAGAATGCAAACTAAGGCCTGTAGATTCTGAGATGTAAATAGTAAATGGAATGGTGCTCATATAGTGCTCTTCTACTTTAACTGAGCACTCAAAGTGCTTTTTACTACAAGGCACATTCACACAGCACTTTTTTCTGTCTTTAAGCGCATTTAACTAACACACACACTCACTCTGAAGGATGCATCGGGAGAAATTCGGAGTTCAGTGTCTTGCCCAAGGACACTGCTACATGTACTGGAGAAACCAGGGATCAAACCACCAACCTTCCTGTTGGAAGATGACCTGCTCTACCCCCTGAACCACAGCCACCCTAGTAGATGTAGCTCTTGGTTTTTTGTTTTGTTTTGTTTTTTTACAGTTTCTTGCTCATCTTGCTGGGGTGTGCACTCCTGGCCTGGTGTTAATATGCACCTGAATACTCCAGAGGAGCAAACTGCCAAGACTTCTGCTTTTATAGAGGTGCTCACACTGGCTGATGATTGATTAATAACTAAATTTGATTAGCAGTACATGACTGCTACTTACCATCTTAATTCATGTAGTTTACTTTTTACAGGGCTGCACAGACTCCTGTGAAAACTTTCTTTTTTACATATCTGTGACATAGATGTCTAAAAAAACAACGAGCTGAAAATAGCCCAGTTTAAAGATATATAGAAACTAATTGTTGAAGTAGTTAGATGACTTTATTACTTTTTTCTCTAATTATTGCAATTTAATATCACCACAACTCAATTATAGGTACATTAGGTTACCTTCAGGAAGGTTTAGAGGATGTTTAGGCTACAGAAATTCCAGCATGTCACACTATTTAGACTGAAATTTCTCAGGCGATACAAGCAATGAATGAAGACACACTTGCATTTGATGTTGTGTCTTCACACTGCATGTTTGATCACTCATAGTGTGTTTCATTACTCTCTGCACAGGGTCATCTTCGCCAGCTGACCTTCCTGATGGGAGATCCAGATGCCGCTCATCAGCACTGCACCCACCATCCACCCCGCTGCATTGAAACCTCCCCCAAGCCTCCCCGCTCGCCACACGCCAACAGTGCCTTGCAGGTGAGGACAGATGAATGGAAAAGGGTAAAAGACCTGAGATCAGGAAAAAATTTGCATCACAAGTGAAGTTAACTCCTGTTCTTCTAGCTTTTTTTGCATGACAGCCCTCTAGCATGTCTCTGAGGTGTGTAAGGTGAAGCCAGCCATGTCTTCTGAAGCCCACAGGGCAGACACTCAGGCTCCTGTAGTTAATACAATGACAGTCAAACCTGTTATGTACTGTAATATAAGCATTTTAAAAGATCACCAGAGGATTTGAAATACAAACTGCACTGACTCCTGTGGTTTTGATCCAGTCTGCTGAATTTAACAACTCTTGAGTGTTTGGTTGTTCATCGGTGTAGCCTTTGGTTGTGGTTTGTGAATTTAGATATTGCCGCCTCTGTTTCCATACAGAATATATTGCTGTCCTCAAATGACCTGGAAGATCTTCTGGGGGATCCAAAGGATGAGTCTTTATTGAGCTTCGGCCAAACCGTAAGTGGGATTTTAGGTGTTTTAAGTGTTGGTTATTAACCAGAACAGTTACAAAATTCCCTGTTCAATTATGTGTTAACATTTTGAAGAATGCACTTGCCTGGTTTCACAGCTGTGTCTCAGAGGTCTAGCGAGAGAGCGTGGGCAGCTTACCAGTCGTCGATGTAATTATAACCAGCTGCGGACAGGCTGGCAACCGCAGTTGTATATACCAACCACTAGTCTGGTTTCAATGGTTTCTTTTTTTTGCCATTAGTTTCTGTGTCTGTAAAACCACCATACGGCTGTCTGTCATCAATTAGCCCTGCTGTGCTAAGCCTCAAGCGTCAGAGGCCCAGTCCAGCAGTCCCACCTTCTGTGTTTCCCTGACTGGTCTACTTTGCGTGTGTGGATGTGTGTATTGTACAGTACTACAGAAACGCTTTGAGCCACCGCTCATTTCTTCATATTTTACAAAGAAAATGGGAAATATGTGCAGCAATTTATCGATTATTGATTGATAATAATGTTGAGGCCTGGGTTCTGGGGAGGCCCGTCAATGACTAATAGGTTCCAGTTGTGTGTTTTTCTGTCTAGGTAGGCTTTTACTGCATTGGCACTGTGTTTGAGATCATTGTCATGCTGAAAAATGAAGTTGTTGCCATTCAGAAGCCTTCCATGTTTTGCATGTTGTATCCAAATCTGATGGTACTTTTCTATGTTTAGAATCCTATCAATTTTGACAAGATCCAAAACACCACTGGCTGAAATGCATCCCAAACCATGACAGAGTCTCCACATGTTTTACAGATGACAATAGACACTCTCTCTTGTGCTGCTCCCCTGACCTCCTCCACACATATTGATGATAATTTAACCACAAATTTTACATTTGCATTCATCACTCCATAAGACATTTTGCCATTCATTTTCAGTCCAGTTCTTGTGTAATTTGGCATAACTCAGCCTTTTTTCTCCCTTATTTCCTTCCTTAAGAATGATTTCTTGACAGCCACACTTCCACTGTTTGATGAGGCTTTAGTGAATAGTTCATGGATCAGCTGAAGGGTCAGATGCATCTCTCAGGTCCTGTGTTAGATCTTGTCATGGTCCCCCGTGGACAGAACAGACCCAGATGCTGGAAGCAGCTTAACTTGGTTTATTTGACACACACAAAGAGTAACAAAGTCAAAACTAAGGGCGGTCTCCAAAGGGGAGGCTGGGCTGGGGATTCCAAAGCTGTGAGTCCGTGAGAGTCTAGAGAGGAATAGAGTCGGGGGGGGGGGGGGGGGGCAT
>VUQH01077814.1:0-10520 GCA_015106775.1 Etroplus canarensis
TATATAAAAAGCTGGGCATATTGTGGTGATGGTTAGGATGATACAACATCAAGTTCCTCTGGTCATTATCACTCTGATGCTTGTCATTAGTCGGTGAGTGAGAAAGAGAGTTAAGGGCTCCTGGAACACACTACCCAGGTCGGAGAGTCTGCATAGATGGTTTGATTTAATAAGGACATTAAAAAGCCTTATCTCCTGTCCTTAAGAGAAGGTCAGTGTGTCTAAAATAGCTGAAATGCTATGATAACAGTTTGGAGAGATAAGATAACTCCTGAATACTAATGCAGAACAAAGCAGTTTTAGAATCACGTAGTTTTGTGGCCTTATGCCTTGTTTGTTTGTTTTTCCAAAAATTCATTTTATTTTTATTAATCATTGCTTTGGATAACCCTTCTATAGTTTACTGTGTTATGGACACAGCTGTCATGGTGTTAAAATGCTCCAGAGTTCTGTTTCGTTAAATCCAGTCCATCCATCAGTGTCATAATTTTTGCATTTTGACCAGTGCTTTGGAGTCCTGTAGCAATCAAACTACTCACCATTGTAAAATGAAAAAAGAATGATGAGACAAAGTTTACAAATTTTGTAGCATAAGCACGTGTCCAACCTTATTTCTCTTGATCTTTAGCTGAACCTTTGGCTGAGTATTAATCCTCAAGATTTCAGCCTTAAACTCAAGATATCTATTTAGCATTTGAATATGTCTACCAGCTCGGGTGAATGTGACTAACATGCTTACTTTTTTTGTTTTGTGTACTTATTTGTATCCTACTTATCCTTTTGTGTAACCTCAGACTGAAGTTGTGAGCCTTTATGTCAATCCTGATACCCAGACAAAGAATCACAGAATTTGCAAAGTCTAATATATGTGTATTTAAAATTTCATAAGATTAAATGACAGTCAGACTCTTAAAAGAAGCTGAATAAAAAAAAGACATAAAAATGAAGTATCCTCACACACAATTGAGCATGATTAAGTCAAAGGTACAAGTAAAGAGTAATTTATTTCTCATATCTTAAACGAAATATCCATTCTTAGATGAACACGTATCTTCTAAACATGTTTTCCCATGCATACATATAAACAGCGATACAAATCTACGCACATTTACATATACCTTGTTCATACCCTTATACTGCATATATGGATGCCATATTTTATCAGCAAAATATTGTAGACACTATCACCTCTCAGGATCTTGGACTCATGATCATTGTGATTAGAATGATAGCTTGTGGTAACTACTGTTAAGGATCATCATAGTCCTTTTGGTGCTGTGTTGCTGTGTCCTTGCTTTGCTTTAGAGAGGGAACATATTAGCAGTCTCTCTCAGATCCTTTGGTGCACCTGCAATCTCCTGATGTTTAACCCTGGACTTCATTGGAGTGTTGCAGTGATTACAGGCCGTCCTGAGGGACATCGATTGTCCTGCTCCTCCTAGGCCAGCCCCACACAATGCTGACGAATGAACTCGTGGCCCTGCCAAGTCCAATTAACTGTCAGTGCCGCATCGACGAGCTCCTCCGTTTGTTGAGAGTGAAGAAAAACAAACTTTTAATCAAATTTGCCTTCAGGCCCTAGGGTATTTGGGGTTGTATTTTGCATTCCACTGTGTTCTGCCTCGCCTGCAGTCGTGCTACCCTCTCAGAAGGTTATATTGCATGTTGCTTGTGTGAGATAGTAGATTTTCCTGCACCCTACTTTGTTGGGGGCCCTATCTTTCTACTGTCTGTGATTGATGAATTATCCAGTGGTAGCATTTTAAGATTATCCATCCACAAAGCAGACTGACAAAACACTGGAAAGTGAGGTTGACTCATATGAAATATATTCTTCGACAACGGTGTTGTTTTATATAAAATACAGTATTTTGATATGCGATACATAATAATGGTAAACTGTTGTTTATATTTGGTGTGAGCTTACTGCAGCTTGTCACCAGAAATGTTTTTTTCCCTAGTGCCTGAGTGCATGTCAGTGTCAGGAAAGTCTATAAGCACCTTTGACTAGTTGATCAATAAAAGCTCAGGTTATGGGCTTGCAGAATAGTTTGTGCATTAACATCTCTACAAATACCCTCTGCTAATTCTACCAAGGTTGAGATAAACAACTCTACTCTCCTTTTCTCTGATTAGAGTAATGCAGACATTTAAAAGCCAAGAAATTCAATTAAATTGGTGGCTGTTGCCACAAAGAAAAAAGGAAACAGACAAAACGCAAAGAGACGCTATCACATAGCTAAGGCATACTAAGTGGAATAAAGAGATGTAGCCTGGGATCTAACCATTGACAAAAGGGCATCTGGATGATAAGGATCAAAGGAAGTTTTAGAGGAAATGCAATCATTACCCCATACAAGGATGCATTCATGATGATCCAATCTGTGTTCTGCAGAAACTCATCTAAAATTAGTTGTAAAGCTGAAATGAAGCTGTACAAAAAACAAGGTCAGTCCCACTGAAAATGTCTTTTGCCCAGATTGGGCGAGCACATGTCACCAACCAGTAACAATGTTTAAAAAAAGCAGACCTATAGGAGTTCATCATGTCCTGTAGCATGCACTTCATTAAGGCCTTTCAATTGAGTTTAGATGGATAAAAGACAGAAAACGCTGACTTACTGGTTCAGGCACTCGCATCCTCAAAGTGATGAGTCCCCCCTGAGAAATTAGATTTGCAAAGAAACTTGACACCATGTGATTCTCTCAGCCTTCACACTTTAAACATTCACTTGTATTATAATTCTGGGAGTCACTTCCATTTCAGGCGCAGGCATACTGTAGTATGAATGACAAATTCGCCCTCTGCCACAGAACAAAAAGATGGGTTAAGGTCCATGGATCAATATCACTGTTCCTTCCGCTGACTCTGAAAGGTTTTGGATGGAATATTTTTTTCTTTTATATCTTTTGTTTGTCCTCAAAAAACTTTTAATCAAAATTGGCCGATGAGTGAATCTATCTAGTTTTAAACATTTTTAAACTATGTTTCTTCACTCATGGTAAATGCCATGTGGATAGTTTTATGCCCCATGCTGACCCTGCTCTTCCCAGATGGCTTGATTCATTTCTTAGCTACTTCTGTAATGTACTATAGTATCTCTCTCCTTTGCTCTCTCTCTCTCTCTCTCTCTCTCTCACTGCCACTCACACACAATGCTCCCTAAGTTGCTGTTGTATACTTTTCTCTTCACTTTGACTTTGAGAATCGGGGAGAATAATTCATGGGGCTAGCAAGTTTCAGAGACTGGGATAACAACACTGCTTTCAGAGCCAGCAGTTCACTTGAGTTGAACTTCTGGATTTTCCTTTTTTTGTGAGGAATCTCCAAAGAGTCTCTGTCATCCTGGAGAGATGATAGGGAAAAAAATCTCTTAATCTACAGTTTTTCTCTGTTAATCAAAGGCTCAAGATGTTTTCCTGTTTCTGTCCTTTTATATTTCAGGGATCCGTCCATCCAGTGCTGCTACTCTTCTTACCTAATTGAGCATAATGCACTATTGTGGTTTTTCAAACTTCTGTTTTCCACTTATTCAAATATTTCTCAGGAAGTAGTGCTAATATAGTTAGAAATGAATAACAGTTCCACATTTTGCCAATTTTATCTTAACAGCAATGAAAAATAATGAATTTATGGCATTTTTGGCTTCTTTTGGCATTTTTGGTGGCTATTTATTTCATTGAAATATAGAGGAGAAAAGTATAAAGCTGTACATAAAATAGATGGAAGCTAGTAAAAGTCTTTGGTTCATAACTTTCCTCATATAATATATGTCAGTATGTTGGAATTACTGGTGGTCAGGCAGGTAGAAACTCCCTCCAAGATTTATGGCTAGATGATGAGCATTTGCATAATGTGAGATCATTAAAAAGCAATTAGCCTCGTGTTTCTGTGTGCGTATGTTTCTGTATTGTTGGGATTAATTTGGTAGGTGGATGGGCACGTTGACTGACTGTCTTTAAGCTAAAGCATATTAAGTGTTTACAGTGAGGGACATACCCATATGCAGTGACATGTGAGACACATAAAAATAACAGTTTTGAGAAAACTGAAAAGTTTTTTGCTTACACAGTACTCCATTGACAAATATGCAGACGTGACTCTCAGTAGGCCAGTGAGTTCTGGTCTTCTTAAAGCTGTGTTTGTAAAGCGTAAAATAATTCATCAATCAAATTGACAGATGGACATTCACATTTCAGGTGACTTTTTTTTCGTGTTTAGTGTGTTCGTAACAGCTTTAAGTAGGATACTTGTAAATTTAGCTACTGGTGCTGACAAAGCCTAATACCTTTTCTCTCAGCCCAGTATTAAACTAGTTTAATTTTTATTCCATTTTCTGTAGGAATTGATTTTGTCTGAACAGCTTTAGTCGTCTCAAATTGTACAGTTCCAGTTTCTTCAGTTTTTTTTACAAAATAAAATATTAGATGTACTCATTTTCAAATGTGTTTTGAAATTATAAAATGCAATTGATATTAACAACCAAACAGTAATACAAAGCCATACACTGCTAACATGTCTAAATAAAAAAAGCAATAAGAGGATTTTCAAACATGATTTTTTCTCATTTTAACTTCATAAATGTTGGGCAGTTTAACATAAGACATTTTTTCACCTTTACCTACTTATTTAAGGTAACGTAAAAGGTGATTTCAGCTGAGCCCATCAATGTTCCTTCCTGCATCGTTCTGAAATTGGCTGCTCTTCACCTAGAGGGCACTCGTGAAATGATTCCTAATTAATAGAAATGAATGGAGCTGAATGCCAAAACTGTTATTTATTCCCATATCAAGAAAAAATATTTCATATTTTATTTATTTTTTTGCTATCGTAATGTCCTTTCATTTTCTTACAAGGAAGATGATTTTTCCCACAAAATGCTAGTATTCTCCTAATGCATGCTGATCGGTCAGTTAGAGTTTGGCCACTTACTGCAATAGGACACGCTCCCTTGATGTCCCTTGATGCCTTCAACAGACCTCAGGAGCATAATTAAGTCTAATCAAAAGCTTATATGTACATATTAGAAGCTCCATTTTCCACCTGCTGGCTGATGTTGGATGCTTTCAGGTGGTTTCTATCAGTTCTTTGCTGTTGCTTGTTTGATCAGTAAAAGTCAAAAGCGACTATAGTTTTCCATAAAAATGAAACAAACAAACCAAAACATTGAAATCTGTCTTATAAGCACCCTTTGTGACTCAGGAAGTTCTGAGTTATCCATCTATCCATCCATCCATCCATCTTCTCAATCACTTGTCCAATTCAGTGTCACGGTGGGGCTGTACGCTATCCTAGCTGCCTTAGAGGGAAAGGCCGGGCACACCTGTCTATCACAGGCTGAGGGTTCTCCTGTTCAGAAAGTCTCTGATGTCGCATGCGCCAATCAATGTGAAGCAATATTTCACTCAAAATCTGAGGCTTCTAAGGCTGTCAGTCAAATCTCATATTCCAGATGAGGAAGATAAAAACTGTTTCCAACATTGCACTTTTCTGTTATTACTGTTTAATATTGCAGGTTTTAGGTTAAATTCTTCAAACCAAGTTTTCAGTGGCTTTAAACGTCTGTACAAGTTTTTCATCCAATAACATCAAGTGCAGCAACAATGTTACTCTTTTGTTTGTTTGTACCTTTGCTCTGTCCTAACCTCTTTAAATTTATGAAGTAAAATTGCGATAGATAATAAGATTTTTGTGATTTACAGTGAAATAGCCAGAGAAACATCTGTTTCTCCTTTCATCTATCTTTTATCCACCAAGTATGTTTTAGGTAGTAAGTAGTACAAAAATAATGTATTATATATACCATGTAAATTAACCAGTCAGCAGATTTCATGGATCGATTTGTAGAGGGGTTGGTCCCTGTAAAGTTAAGTGTGATGTTATTTTAAAGGGATTTTCTTGAATAACTGCACTTGGCTATCCACATTTTAGCAAAACAAAAATTCTGGTTAAATGTTGGTGGCCATGCTCTTACATTTAGATTCTGAGGGTTGACTAATCAGTCAGTTGACAAAATATAACTTGATATTTCAGTCATTAATTTTTTCTTCATGCAAAAACACTAAGTCTTGTAGCATTATAGGGTCTTGATTGTAGTGATTTTCTTTACTTAGTTTTGGAGTATTTTTAAGAGTTTGACATACAAAACAAATTGATGTCACATTGGATTTTCAAGAATACGTGATAGATGAGTTTTATTATTTACTTACAATGCCTATTAAAAGTATTTACCCCTGTTGGATGTGTCACCATTTATTACTTTAGTAAATGAAATGATGGTCAATATAATTTGACTTTTTGAAAAGAATTTGTAAAAAATGCTTATGTCAAACTAATGTCAATGAATTAAAAATATATAGTGTAAATACATGTATGCATAAAAATGCAAAGGGATTGACCTAATTCAACAGAGGTCCAGCTAACTGATTTCAGCAGTGTCACAGTTAGTGAAATGGAGATCATCTGAGTGCAGCTGATGTGCGTCAAGTGACTGTAGTATAAAATCAGCTGTGTCTGGGAGGTCCAGTCTCTGGTTCATCAGTATCCCTGCTATAATTGCAACATGAGGACAAAAGAACACTCCAAGCAACTCAGACAAAAAAGATAATTGAAAAGTATAAGTCAGGAGATGGCTACAAAAGGATTTCCAACTCACTGGACATACCACAGAGTTCAGTCAAATCCATCATTAGGAAATTGAAGGAGAATGGCATTTGTATAAATCTGTCTAACGCTGGCTGTCCTCACAAACTGAATGACCAGGCAAGAAGAAGACTGGTGATGAAGGCCAACAAGACACCTACAACCACTCTGAAGGAGTTAAAAGCTTTAGCGTCTCAAATGGGAGAGAGACTACATGACTACTTTTGTCTGGGTTCTTCACCAGTCAAAGCTGTATGGGAGAGTGGCAAAGAGAAAGCTACTGTTGAAAAATGCTCATATAAAATCTCATCTGGAATTTGCCCAAAGGCATGTGTAAGACTCCAAGGTCAACTGGAAGAAGGTTCTTTGATCAGATGAGACAAAAATTTAGCTTTTTGGTCATCAGACCTGATGCTATATTTGGCAAACACCAAACACTGCACATCACCACAAACACACCATCTTCACCGTGAAGCATGGTGGTGGCAGCATCGCACTCTGGGGATGCTTCTCAACAGCAGGCCTTGGAAGGCTTGTAAAGGTAGAGGAGGACATGAATGCTGATAATGTCACTAAATCCTGGAGGATAATCTGACTCAGTCTGCAAGAGAACTATGGTTTAGGAGAAGATTTATTTTCCAGCAAGACAACGACCCTAAGCATGCAACAAAAACTACACAGAAACAGTCGAAAGACAACAAGATGAATGTTCTGGATTGACCAAGTCAAAGTCCAGCCACAATTACAAGTTTGTGGCTAGACTTTAAAAGAGCTGTTCTCGCCTGATCCCAGAGCATTTTGACAGAGCTTGAGCTGTTTTGCTAGGAAGAATGAAGTGCTGCTATTACAGCCAGAGGTGCATCTACTAAATGCTGACCTAAAGGGGGTGAATATTTGTGCAATCACTTATTTTACCATATATATTGTTAATTAATTGACATTATTTTGGAAAAATCTGTTTTCACTTTGACGTGAAAGAAGCGTTTTTTTTTGCAAATTCTTGTCAAAAAGCTAAATTATATTGACCATGATTTCATTTATTAAAGCAATAAAAAGGTGAAACATACAAGAAGGGTGAATACTTTTTACAGGCATTGTATGTTTTATAGACCTGAGTAGTGGTAGATTAATAATGAACAGAAATTAGCAGATTACCTAATAAATGAAATTTTTAGTGTAGCCTTGGTCCCTTTTAAAAGACAAAAATGAAATACATTTTTCTTAAGCTCTATTTTGTTTTAAATCAGTTTTATGTGTTTTTCATCCCTCATGTGTTAGTGTGCAGAAGTAACACCAGTAATTCTACTGTATCTTCTGTACGTTGCAGGGATGACCTTAAGCTTAAAGAAAATATTTAAAAATCGAAACATTAATGAAAAGTACAAATTTTCTTTAAATGTTATTATATACAGTACCAGTTCCACTGCTTAGTGTTGTTAATTTATGCACAACAGTCAAATGCACTGTGGAATTAAAGTTTTTCTTTTGTGTGATGAATGCACAGTGCAGTGCAACTCTGAGGGGATTGCCAGGATGTTGGGTTGTTTTTGTACTGGGGCCTGCTGTGCAACAGCTAATTTTTTTTTTCATTTGACAATGCACAAAACATAACCTGTTATTTTCAGTACAGCAGTCTGGCAATATATATAGATAATTGATATCATGTAGATTTTAAAACTGACTGGTTTTAAAAAATGTCTTTCAAGCCTGCATCCCTGTTTGCAAGTCCTGAATGCACCTATGACTGTCCTTGCCTCCTCTGAGCTTTAATGTTCACTGTTATATGAAACTGTTCTTGATTTCTATATAAGTGATAGCTACAATAAGTGATACTGTAAATCTACAGAAAACCACAAAAGACATTCTGCGAACACAGAGTTAAGCTAATTAGTGCCATGTACATAAATTTAACAGCAGCAGCTTTTCTTCTTTAAGACCTCATTTATTAAGACCACTTATGCAAATAAAGTCAGTCACAGATCGGTAATTGGGATACCAGAGACACAACAGCCCCTCACACTGTAGCCCTGCACTCAAAGTAAACGACACTGCTGGGCTGCAGTGAAAATGCACAATATGGTTGAAAAGGTAAAAAGCAATATGATTTTACCCATTTAACCAATTACACCAAAGGCCACAAAAAGGAGTGCCATGTAGTCAGACATTGTCTCATCTTAAGATTGCATTTTTTTTTCTTTTAATGCCTCCACACTGGCTGCACTAGTAGCCAGAAGCATTATGTTATGTTATGTTGCTTGAGTCTGCCATAACAGTAACAGAAGGGGAGATTGTGATGTTTCATATTTGGTCATATACTGAATTGTTTACTCTGATCTTTGGTGAATCTCAAAAGACATGGATATAAACTGCAACTTAACTGGCTGGCAGAGGAATAAAACAGCAAGGGGATAGTTCGAGTTTGTCCACCAACCACCCTTTAAATCTTGAAGGTCAGTTATTCAGAAGCCTCTTTTATGGTTTTCAATTCTAACTTTAGTTGTTTATTCGTGTATCTTTTGTGCATGCAAACAATTTTGAGATGGGCCTTAAATAACTTACTTTAGCAAAAATTGACGTGGGTTTACCCTGTTTACTTGTGCCGGTGGTGTAAATGCACATGCAGAATCCTGTCAGTGTATGATAGTATTGGCTCATAATTACGAATGAATTAGGGAAACAGTATTACCTTACTGTCCTTTTGTGTATACACGCTTACTCTAGTAGATTTGAAGTAACTCATTTTTTTTTTTAAAGTACTACTATTCCTATGATCTTTTTTATTTATATATTTATATATATTATGTGTGTGTGTGTGTGTGTGTGTGTGTGTGTGTGTGTGTGTGTGTACACTACCAGTCAAAAGTTTGGACGCACCTTCTCATTTAATGGTTTTTCTTTATTTTCATGACTACTTACATTGTAGATACTCACTGAAGCCGTCAAAACTATGAATGAACACATATGGAATTATGTAGTGAAGGAAAAAAGTGTGAAATAACTCGAAGCATGTTTTATATTTTAGATTCTTCAAAATAGCCACCCTTTGCTTGATTACTGGTTTGCACACTCTTGGTATTCTCTCGATGAGCTTCATGAGGTAGTCACCTGAAATGGTTTTCCAACAATCTTGAAGGAGTTCCCAGGGATTGCTGAGCACTTGTTGGCACTTTTGCCTTTACTTTGCAGTCCATCTCATCCCAAACCATCTCAACCGGTTTTAGGTCAGGTGACTTTGGAGGCCAGGTCATCTGGTACAGCACTCCATCACTCTTCTTCTTGGTCAAATAGCCCTTACACAGCCTGGAGGTGTAGTTGGGGTCATTGTTCTGTTGAAAACGAAATGATGGTCCAACTAAATGCAAACCGGATGGGATTGCATGTCGCTGCAGGATGCTGGGTCAGAGTGCCTTCAATTTTGAATAAATCCCCAACAGTGTCACCAGCAAAGCACCCCTACACCATCACATCACCTCCTTCATGTTGAACCATGCATGTAGAGACCATCCGTTCACCTTTTTTGCATCGCACAAAGAGACAGCGGGTGGAACCCAAGATCTCAGATTTGGACTCATCAAACCAAGGCACAGATTTCCACTGGTCTAATGTCTATTCCTTGTGTTTCTTGGCCCAAACAAATCTCTTCTGCTTGTTGCTTTTCCTCAGTAGTGTTTTTTCAGCAGCTATTTGACCATAAAGACCTGATGTGCGCAGTCTCCTCTGAACAGCTGATGTAGAGATGTGTCTGCTACTAGAACCCTGTGTGGCATTTAACTAGACTCTGATTTGAGGTGCTGTTAACTTGTGACTTCTGAGGCTGATGACTCAGATGAACTTACCCTCAGCAGCAGGGGTGACTCTTGGTCTTCCTTTCCTGGGGT
>VUQH01077816.1:2511-25093 GCA_015106775.1 Etroplus canarensis
CTCTCATACAACTCACTATAAGCCTTTTCCTTTGCCTTGCCACTTCTCTCTTTGCTATGTGCCTAGCTCCCAGTACTCCTGTCTACTTTCTTTATCTCCCCAACTATCCCACTTTTTCTTTGCCAGCCTCTTCCTTTGAATACTCTCCTGCACTTCCTCATTCCACCACCAAGTCTCCTTGTTTTCTTTCCTCTGTCCAGAGGAGACCCCAAATACCTTCTTGGCTGTTTCCCCTCACCACCTCAGCTGTACTTTCCCAGTCATCTGGTAACTCTTCACAAGCCACCCAGAGCCTGTCTCAACTCCTCAGTGAACTCTGCACAACATTCTTCCTTCCTCAACTTCCACCATTTAATCCTAGACTCTCCATTCACTCGCCTCCTCTTCTTGCTTTCCAAGTCCTCCTATTTTTATTTCTTTTAATGGCCCTAATCCTTCTTCCGAACCCTTCCCGTGACACCCCAGTAAAGAAAACAAAACGCCCTTTTTGTAGTTCATGCAGCTTTCTGACCCCTTGCAGTGCGTTTGCGATTTGCACCACAAAGCAGAACTGACATCACCATGAGATATTCATAGGGAAGTTAATTAATTAATTAATTGACAAAAAAGTAGCATGACGAGTAATGTCCAAACTTCCAGAATAAGGAGAAAATGATCAGCTGGGTGGGTCCTGTCCTCCGACACACCAGCCAGTCTCTCTGTTAGCAATATTTTGACCCCACCCATCTCGTGCCGCAACGAGCGCGCGCGCTGCAATTTGAGCAACATCTGCGGCGCGCGCTGTGCATGTTATCTCCCTCTGGTGCCACGTGTTTGTTGTTAACGTGTGACTTCCTCCTGTAGGAAAACAAAGCATGACAGCTGTGTTTAAAACCTGGCAGAGAGTGAAGAGGGCGGCGCAGGTGTAAGAAGACGCTCTCCTCGCGTAGACGGCAGTGAAACGGACACCTGCGGCTATTCCGCTAGTGTCTGTGGACACGTCTCGTCCACAGAGGACGCCGGAGCTGTCTCTGATGGACGCGTGCGCGGAGAAAGAGGACGCGGGACACGCTGCTGTCGTCGTGGTCGTCGTCGAGAACGAAGCGGAGAGCATGCGAGAGGAGGATTCCGCTGCGAACCGTCGGCATGACTTGGACACCTGCCCCGTTTGCCACCTGAACTTTCACAGCAGGGAGCCCAAACTTCTGCCGTGTCTGCACTCTCTCTGCAGGAAATGCTTGCCTCCGCCTTCGCGGAATCTGGCCGCGACGGAGCCGGTCGACAGCGCGAGCAAACCACGTGAGTGGCTTTGTTTACAAACACTGAAGGGCCGATTAATTAGTGTCAACGTGAGTCCCGCTGGATCTGGCTTCCGTCCTTAAATATATGCCCTTTTTTTTTTTTGCTGATAATGTATGTTGCTGTCTGATTCCAGTAAACGTGATCCGCTGTCCGGTGTGCAGGCAGGAATGCATGGAAACAGATGTGATGGATAACCTGTTCGTGAAGGACTCATTTGAAGCTCCCAGCAGCACAGTGGAGAGAGCAGTCCAGGTTGGTAACAAAATTCATTACCATACTGGGGCAGCCTTTGTTTTAAGGGTATGATTAGAACATCCCTGCATACATTTTACTTTTATTCATTATTTGCAAGGGGGGCATGCGCATAGACATAAATCTGATAAGAGAAGAGATGCCTTGTATTAGGATGAACCACAAGCTCATTTCCACTTACAGTCCCTGGGCAGGTACACACAATAATAAATAAGACATAAAACACAAAAACAATACAACACACTGTGTTCTGAGGATTTTCATAGGGATATGTGGGCAGCAGAGGCAACACTTTGGAGTAGAAACTGGGTACTTGGATACTTTGTTGTCCATTCCAGGAGATGGCAAGAGGCTCCGGTTCATTAGGACCCAAATGGCCCCCTGTCACTCTCACGCTTTAAGTTTTTAAGTTGCACTACCACCACTTCCAAACTGGACACTCACCTTGTATAGTGTAAGTATTTCATCTTTGTGTATATAGTGTACAGTATTGTTCGTTTCACACAATGGCCTTTTGTATATTTAATTTTTAATCTTATACGTTTCAACATTAAATTTGCACTGAACACCAAAACAAATTCCCAGTACTGTAAGGTGTTCTTAACCTGGCAATAAACTGTTTTCTGATTCTGATATGGTGCAATCAGATAGATAGATAGATAGATAGATAATAATTAATTCATCCCAAACTGGGAATTATTTATGTTACAGCAGATAGTAGACAAACAACAAAAACAGGACTACATAACACAGTATAAACAGTGTATACAGTATATGCCATATATACAAGGACACACAACAATTGAACTGATATTTAAGAAAATATGGGATATTCAGTAGTAATTTAAGATACTGAAATCACATCAAAATCATATACAAAGAATATTTTCACATTTTCACAGGACTCTAAAAACTAAGGGCACTCTTATTGCTTCACTAGGAATGAAGAAGGTAAGTAGCAGCAAAGTGTGCTTATCAAATGCACTTGATTAATTGATCATCAGCCAGTGTGACCACCTCTGTAAAAGCAGAAGTTTCAGCAGTTTGCTGGTCTGGTGCGTTCAGGTTATATATTAGCAAAATGTCAAGGAAGAAAGACATCAGCCTTGATCTTAGAGAAGCCCTTGTTGTTGCCCATCAATCTGGAAAGGATCGTAAGACCTTTTCCAAACAATTTCAAGTCCATTATTCTACAGGGAGAAAGATTTTTCACAAGTTGAAAGCACTCAACACAGCTGCCGGTCTTACCAGGAGTGGACGCCCTCGCAAATTCGCCCCAATTGAGTCAAATGTGAGGCAGTTAAAGCTTGGCTGAAATTGGGTCATGGAGCAGGACAATGACTCCGAGTGCAGCAGCAAATCTACAACAGAATGGCTGAAAAAGAAAAGAGTCAAAGTGTTGCAGTGACCTAGTCGAAGTCCAAACCCGATTGAAATGCTGTGGTGGGACATTAGGAGAGCTGCACATAGACAAATGCCTGCAAATCTCAATGAACTGAAGCAACGTTGTAAAGAAGAGCAGGTCAAAATTTCTCCACCGAGAAAGTGAGAGATTAGTGAAGTCATACAGAAAATGATTACTTCAAGTTATTGCTGCTGAATGTGGTTCTACAAGCTATTGAAACTCAAGGGTGTACTTAGTTTTTCGTAACCTGCCTCAAGTTCTGTGAACACTTTCTTTTTCATGACTGTACAAGAAGGAGTACAAACTGTGAAGACCCATCATCTCCACCTTACGTTACCAAATATTTATCAGCTTTTGTTGCTTGCCTCATCTATTTATAGCTCTGTATGACCTGTGACGACAACACTGAAGCTGCTGGGTTTTGTGTTGACTGTGTTGAGTACCTGTGTACCACCTGTGTGGAGGCCCACCAAAGAGTGAAATTCACTAAAGACCATATGATCAGACAGAAGACAGAAGTATCACAAGGTATTCTAACCTGTATCTATGTGCTTATGTCACCTTTTTTTAAAAATAGAAATACTTCTGCAGTTTCCATGACAAAGGAAAGAGTTCTTATGGTGCTACTGATGTTGAAATAAAATATTGTAATGGGCCAAATGATTAATGTATACCAGTATACATGCATATACACTCACTGGCCACTTCATTAGGTATACATCTTCTACTGCTCACCAATGTAAATTTTCAGTCAGTCAATCACATGGCAGCAAGTCAGTGCATTTAGGCATGTAGACATGGTAAAGACCACCTGCTGAAATTCAAACCATCTATTGTCTTCTTCTTCTTCTTCTTCTGTCTTTTCTGGGGATCTTGGTCATGGAGGCTGCAGTTCAAGCAGAGAGGCCCAGACAAGCATCATTTAAATGCCACAACCTACCTGAGTATTGTTGCTGGTCATGTCTATCCCTGCATGTATCCATCTTCTAATAGCTGCTTCCAGCAGGATAACGTGGCATGTCACAAAGCTCAAATCATCTCAAACTGGTTCTTGAACATGACAATGAGCTCACTGTAATCAAATGGCCTCCACGTTCACCAGATCTGAATCTAGTATTTAGGCTTTAGACTGTGGTGGAAGAAGAGAGTCACATCATGGATGTGCAGTTAAAAAATCTACAGCAACTGCATGAATTTATCACATCAGTATGGATGAAAATCTCTGAGGAAGGTTTCCAGCACATTCTTGAATTTAGGCCACAAGTAATTAAGGCAATTCTGAAGGCAAAATGGGTCCAACTCAGTACTAGAAAGGTATAACTAGTGAAGTGGCTGGTGAGTGTATTCTGCTTTTCATACCTTAAGAATTAACTTTAAAACAGCAATGACCTTTTTATTGTTTTCCAGAGTTCTATGGTGTGTCAAGTCAGAGGCCAATGTTCTGTGATGTCCACAAACAAGAGCCACTAAAACTCTTTTGTGAGACATGTGACCTGCTTACCTGTCGGGACTGCCAACTTGTCAAGCATAAGGACCACAAGTACCATCGGAATTTATACTGTAACATGACAAAATGATTTCTGTGCCTCTTTGCTTGACTTGGAGTTTCTTAATAATTTCATATTTGACACAGGAATTATATAAACAAACCATACAGGCAGTCACACACTGTATGAAAGCACTCTTCATTCTATCTGTAATATTGATTTAGGATATTGTCCAGTGTCCTTGCATATGACTTGCGTGAGGTGGAGAAAAAAAAAATCCATTCAGAGAATAAGTTTACCAAAAACTTCATTATGCAAATTTCAGAATTCATTTATTTTTGTAGCATGTGTGTATTGACGCAGTAATTTTTTTTAAATTAGTTATCAGTTCCTTGAAGATGCTTATAAAAACCACAAACAGCACATGGAGAGTATGACTCATCAGCTACAAGAGAAAAAGAAACTGATAGAAGAGGTATCAGACTCCATAAACAGTGGGTAAGTATTTCATTTTTCCACAAGGCTGTCCAGTTTTTAAAAAGTACTTGACAGTTGTTGTTTGTAGAACTGTTTGATAAAAAGCTATTTTGCACGTCCATATTAATAAATATTCTATTCTGTAGCTACTTATTGACACTTAATGTATGCTTTGCAGACTTCTTCTGGTTGAACAGAACCGTACTTCTGTTTATAATGAAATAAAAAAGTCCATCTGCAGCTTGATCCTTGAGATAAACAAAAAGGGCAAGATGCTAGTTAATCAGCTTGAGGTAAGATGAAACCCTATATATATATATATATATATGTGTGTGTGATATAACAAAACATTGCTATTTAGTAGTTTTACCATATGTTGTAGTCCTGTAGCTTGCTGTGGTGTAGGTTCCATAAAAATGTTACTTATATGCTGAGTTGACTGTCGCCCTGAGGCCCAGAGTGCATCCCCTCAAGCTGTTTGAATACTGCACCATTCACTTATTTTTTTTGCAGGCAGTTACAAAAGATCATGAGAGTGTCTTGCGTAAACAACAGGAAGACATTGGCTATCTGTCCAGACACCTGGATCATGTCATTGACTTCATCAAATGGGCCACAGCCAAGAGTGGGGGCACGGCCCTGTTGTACTGTAAACGTCTGGTGAGGCCTCTCTAATCAATTAGTCATGCAAGAGTATCTCATCACCGTCTTGTTTGCCTGATCTCAGCTCATCTGTGAAAGCCTAGTCTATCTTGGATGTGATGAAGTGCAAACATATGCCTTTTGTAATATACTAGTTCTCTGAAAATTATTGATAACATTCCTTCTGTTGCAGATTCTGTTTCAGATTGGAAATCTCCTGCAGGCTAAATGCAGTGCCTCATTTGTACCACAGAGCACTGTACGCTTCCAGTGCCGAGCCTCGTACTGGGCCTCAAATGTTGATTTGGGTAAGACATCAACAAATGATGTGATCCACAGTCCTGAGAATGGATTCTTTATTTTTTGTTCTAGTAGATTTGGATACCTTGAAATCTCATTCACATTTTAATGAATCATTTTAAGAGCATTTGCCTGCCACGACATTTGCTGCACAAGTGATCTAAGTGAGATTTAGAAAGATATTAATAAACAAGGATGATGACAGTCTGTTGACCAAGGTTGGTTAGTTGCATGATGAATGCTGAATGATGAATTCAGTGTATGCAGAACCAAAATTTAATTTCCAGCAGTCATGTTCATTTGAGCCTGATAAGCACACTGAAATGCAAAATTTATCAAATTTAGTCAACAGATTGCCACAAAAATTGACAATTTTGCTGATTAATTGCTCAGTTACAGTAGAATTGCTTTATCTGCTACTGTGTTTCAATTTACATAATTGTAATCTGAAAACCTACTGTTTTGATCTTCCTTTTTTCCCATATGTTATATATGTTCAAAACGGATATGTTGATATTATTATCCACAGCTGCTTATGGTCAATAGATGTAGCCCCAGTTGGCATAGTTTTCCTTACCAACCCTCTAACATTTTACTGTATATATACTTCCCTACAGTTTTATGGAATTTTCCTTCTCTATTGTTTATATTTCATCAGCCTTGTTATGCTCATCCTGTCTGTGTGTGTATGTCTTCTCAGGCTCTTTAGTGGTGGAGAGTGTACCAGGCCACCAGCTTGGTGGTTTTCAGGGTGTTTCTCATCAGCTCCCTCACACTGGACAGGGCCCCTCAGGCTCACCCCACAGCTTTGCCCTGGGAGCTCCCCATAGCACTCTGGCCCAGCTCCAGATGCAGGTGGATAAGCTAAACCCACAGGCTCACTGGCAGCCCCAGCCACCTCCTTCACCATGGACATGGTGCCAAAGCATCCAACTGCAGCGGACAGTCCCAGGGCCCCTGCGGGGAGGCTCTCCCTCCCACAGTTTGCTTCCCCAACCAGACCACAGGTTTATGAGGCCTCTGCCCAACCATGTCAGTCCAACTAGCAGCCTACTTAGCACTGGATTTTCTCCCCAGGTTACTGTGTGTTTCTTTGTGTGAGTGTGCATGTGTGCTTGTGTACATTTGACTGACACGCCTTCTTAACAAGCACAGACAGCAGATGGCATTGTCCTAAATAGAGCTGACAGCTTTCACATCCTGAGCAATATATGTCTTTCCTTGTCAGGATGGATTTTAGTCTTGGGTGAACTTATGGTCCAAAATAAAGCAAATCAAATAAATCTGCATTGCAACAGCAACCCAGCTTGTGACAAAGGGCCCAAAATTCCTGAAGTAAGGCTTGATAATATCTTGTTATTCAAGTTGTTTAGTCTAGTTCATGGAGTGTTTGATTTCCCTCTCTGAAGTATAGGATCATTCACAGGACAGTACTTGCAATGCGAAGTAGACATTAGACGTGTCACTGTGATGTGAACAAGTTGTTAAAGCCACATAAGGAACTAATAGTAAAGAAGTATACCAGTATTGTGCATACAAATCTTGTGTACGTAGTGGGATTTGTGAGTGTTTTCAAAGCATATTGTGGTCATGTTCTGTGATATTTTTGGGTAGTTATGTTTTTCTTGTTTCTTTTTCACAGCGGTGCAAAATTAAACCGATTTAAGGAAAACTGAAACAAACCTATAATGTTACATGATGTCTACATTGTTAATGTTACAAATCGTCAACTGGATCACAATTTCCTCTCTGGTATTTCTGTGCAGTTACAAGTACAGGCCCTCAAAGTACATTGGGTTGAAATTCAGCAGTTTTGATGCTTAAGTGCAAAAGAGACCAGCTGATTCTGGGTGTTTGGATGGGATTTCTTTTCCAGATTTGATGATTTAATATAGAATGAACCAACAGTTGGTGCAGGGGAGTGGGGGAGGAGACACCTGCTGTGTAAAGAAAAGCTAGAAGACCACTGAAATTTACTGAGAGTCCATGTTCCATGAAGCCAAAAGCCAGTTTTGACTAACTTTAAGACTTTTAAGAGACAGCAAATTTTTCAGTTTGCAGTTGTAGTTCAGTTAGATTTAAGTATTACTACTTGGTTAAGTGTAGTTAAAGTTAATGGTTTGGGATAAAATGAGACTCTTTCACTACATTAGCCATGTTTTAAAAAGCCGTTCAGAAAGCTCTGAATTTAAATTCCTCACAGTACCCAGTGTTTCTGGTGTTTCTCCACAAGTTGTAAGAACATGACAACAGTGTGATCAGTCAGTTACAGTGATGGCCCTTGAGCAACATTAATTATGATACTGTAAGAATGACACATCAAAATGAAATCTCTGAATATTGAATGTCCTACTTTATTATTAAAAAAATTCTTTATAATGTAGTGGTTTACCTTTTTGTCACACACAAAAGGTCCCATGTCAGTCCCAAGCTTGATAAATTGGAGGCTTTATGTGAAACAAAATCTGTGCCAAATTCATCTACATAAGAGTTTACACTCAAAACTCAGTGAGTGGATGTGGATGGATTGTATTTTATTTACACAAATAGAATGTCAACATAGATTTTCAGGGGCATTTGATTTGAAGTGCTGTGTAGTTGGTCAGAAGCATAATTTAGCTTAAGGCACACTGAGATAAAAATGGGTTTTCTCCCGTCTATGCATCTAAGCCTTAATTAATTTTAATATTTGAATGTTGAAAAGCTGTAGTATGTAGGGAGACAAGGATTATTAACACATGCAAAGTTAAAATCCACAGAAAGTCAAATCTAAAGTTTGCTGGGTAGATCAGTAATACTGTGACTGCTTTGCTCATGGCTTAGTTCTCTCTTTTGTGATAGCTGCCATGAGAAAAACACAGGTTAGAAACAATATAATGTCAGCATACCTCTTTAATTCCATCATCATCATCAACACATGCTAAGAGGGAAAAAATACCTTCAACAACGCTTTTGTATCTCTCCAAGGGGTCGCCACAATCAATGAATCTGCATAGGTAATTTGGCACAGATTTTACACCAGATGCCCTTCCATTATTGGAGGGACTTGTGTCTCTACCTGGAATTGAACACAGGGATTATGCATTCGCAATGTAAATGTGTAACCCACTACACTACAGAGACTCTATAGCATTAAAATGCAGAATGTTCTCCATCTTTCTGTATTTTCTCCATTCATTGTAGTATCATCAGAGGGGCACAGGAAGTGGTTCCAGCTACCAAACCAAACCCATGGATGTATTTTCCTCTTCACCTTTGTATGCACAAATAACACCACTTCCCATCAGTAATGGTGTCAGTTTGCCTCATTTGCAACAGAAGGTAAGCTACTTCCTCTACTGACTGAAGATTATTATCACTGCATAATAGTGCTGGTTAGTAACTGATATGCTATGCTGTGTTTAGATTGAGCCCACATATATGAATAGCAGAAATGATTCAACTGGTCCAATATATGCAGTGAAACCGAACTATCCTCAGGGCCAAGAAACTTCACTGTCAAGCAGAAATGGTATCTTTGCCATTATTATTGCAGTTTTGTATTTTTTGCGAAATTCAGATTATCTATAATGTTGTATTCTTTATAATGGACAAACTCATTTTATCTTCTTTCAAGTGCAAGGACAGCAAAATTCACTAGGGTATGCTGCTGTGTCCCCGGAAAAAACAGGGTAGGAGGGAGCGGTTTACGCGCTGATATGCACACATAAGCACAGATTCTTTTTTCTGATGTGACCCTAGTACCTCTATGCCATGGGTCTCTCCAGTGAATTTTACTGTGTTTGGCTCTTGCTTTGCTCCCAAGGACTGTTTCCTGGAAACCCCCAGAAACACAGCAGGATAGTTGCACAGTGGGATCTGCTATAAAGAAGAGACAAAGATCATCTCCAGGGCCAATAATTATCATCAAAGACGAGCCAGATGATGAAAGTGCTTATGTAAGAAGAGAAATTATTATTATTATTGTGGTTCAATGTGTATTTCATATATGGATTTTTACTTTTGATAGATGCTTTTATTTAAAGCTTATTTATGTAGCAGTCATTGGAAGTGTGAATTTGATGGGAGATTATTACTTTTTAATTTTTTGAACATTGAACATCTTTACTTTTTGTTAGCATTATGTAGTCACCAAAGAAAAATCATGATACTTAACTCACACTGCAATATTAGTATGATTTTAAACATTTTGTGATATACTGAATATTGCATTAATATATAATGCAGTATATTGTGATTCATATCACTTCAGTTCTAGCCCCTGCCCATGTTTGGTTTGTTATTAGGTCCCTTTATGTCTCCTAGGTGTTATCCTTGTATGTTTGTTATCATCTTTCAAGTTTGGTCATGTGTCCATGTTTCTAGTATTTTTTCTTACTTTCTGTTTTACTTTGGTACCAATTATGTCCTGTTTATTTTTTGCTTCCTGCCCCTAATGTCACCTGTGTTCCTCTCCCTCCTGCCGTGCATGAATCGTTAGTCTGTGTCTATTTACACTTTGCCTCTGCTCAGTTCTGTGTCGTTGATGGCAGTTTACCTGCTTCAGTGTGTTCTCCTGCTCCCTGAGTTTCAGGCCTGTTTTTGTATTTTTGTATTTAGTTCACTTTCACTTTATGGCCTTTGTTGATGTTTACTTTTGGACACTGGTTAATTTTTACGGACTATTTGGCTGAATAAATATGATTTGTGTTCCTGTCACTTCCTGGAGTCCTGCATCTGGGTCCTCACTCCCCACACACTGAGTCATGACAGTTTAACTGCAATCTGTGTCCCCAGATGTAAACTTTGTCATTATCTGTTTATTCTAACAAGATGAAGTTCTTAGTTTATTGATTTCAGTTCATGCATTTTTACTGTTACAAAATGGGATTGTCAAGCTGATAATACAGTCTAGTTCAGCTTCACTGAATGCAAAAAAAGTGTAGACTCCTATGCTATTACATATATTTTGAAGAGTGCAACTTGTGCAATATTAGTTAAGCAGCCCCCTTCAGCAGTTGAAGAATTTGAAAATACATGTAGACCGCAAAAGCAATAGATTTCATTATTCTAGTATTAAAAATATAATAAGATATCAATATTTAGTTTCCCTGTATCAATGCAATATTTCCCCCAAAAATACTGCAATACTATTTGAATTGATTTCCCTCCCACACCCTTCTAAGAAATACACTGCTCTAACAATGAAGACAGACAGGGCATAAAAATTAGCTGTCAGGCAGGTTGTAAACAAGCCCAATGTTTTACAGGCAGACAAAGCTTTGCGTTTTAAAGACACGTATGAAATGTGGGAACCTCAAACATCAGTAACAAACCCTTGTCAAATGAGAAATGTATGGCAGATTACTTTGTGTCAAAGTTGAAATAGGAGATCAGTTTGTACAGTTTGATATTTAAACAACCATTTTAGGTAATATTGCAGTTTTGTTAGATGCGCTTTCTTTAAACGTCCAAGTAAGTTTGGTGTGATATTGAAGTGATATTGCAGGAGAGGACCCAAATGCTGGAGAACAGGCAGAACGTGAAACAAAAAGTAAGCCTGTACTGGCTGATGACTGGTCCAATAACAAAATGCAAAAAGAATAAATCCTTTTGCCTTCAGAACTACTTTAATTTTTTATGGCATCAATTCAACAAGGTGCTTGAAACATTCCTCAGAGATTTTTTTGTCCATATTGACAAGATAGCATCACACAGCTGCTACAGATTTGTTGGCTACTCATCCATGATTCAAATCTCCCATTCCACCACATCCTAAGGGTGCTATATTGGGTTGAGATCTACTAAATTCAGAGGCCATTTGACTATAGTGAACTCATTGTTATGTTCAAGAATCCAGTTTGAGATGATTAGAGCTTTGTGACATGTCACATTATCCTGCTGGAAGCAGCCATCAGAAGATATGTGCACTGTGGACATGAAGGGATGGACATGGTCAGCAATAGTACTCGGGTAGGCTGTGGCATTTGAACAGAAGTGGGCCAAGAAAATATCCCCCACACCCTTACTCCAAAACCAGCCTGAACCATTGATGCAAAGCAGGATAGCTCCATGCTTTTGTGTTGTTTATACCAAATTCTGACCCTACCATCTGAATATCACAGCAGAAATTGAGATTAATTAGAACAGGCAGCGTTTTTTTCAGTCTTTTATTGTCCAATTTTAGTGAGCCTATGTGAACTGTGCTTAGCTAACAGGAGTAGCACTTGGTGTGGTCTTCTGGTATTGTAGCCCATCTGCTTCAAGGTTTGAAATGTTGCTCAGAGATGCTCTTTTGCGTACCTTGATTGTTAAGAGTGGTTTTTTGAGTTACTGTTGTCTTCCTATCAACTCGAAACAGTCTCTCCATTCTCCTCTGACCTTTGGCATTAACAAGGCATTTTGGTCCAGAGAACTGTCACTCACTGGACATTTTCTCTCTTTTGGACCATTCTCTGTAAATCCTAGAAATGATTGTGCGGGAAAATCCCAGTAGACTGACAGTTTCTGAAATAATTGGACCAGGCAGTCTGGCACCAACAACAGTGCCACATTCAAAGTTACGTAAATCACCTTTTTTCCACATTCTGATGCTAAGTTTGAACTTTAGCAGGTGCATGCATTGAGATGCTGCCATGTGATTGGCTTGTGCTAATGAGCAGTTCAATAGGCTGGACAAAAAGGAACAAAGGATATATACACAGTGGACTGTTTACTCAAGAAGAAACAGGAGAGAAAAACACAGGTGAAGGCAGTCAATGACAGGTGATGACAATTAGGGCAAGAAAAATAGACACAATGAGACACGACGGAAAACAGGAAGTAAGCAAAAGACAAATGCTAAACAGAGAAAAGAGGACTCAAACTGGACATGATAATAGAGATGGGAAAAGGCACTAAAAGATGAGGCAGAGGGATTAATTAAGAATAGACTAAAGACATTGACCAAAACAAGATTACAAAACAGTATAATGAAGTTAAAATGGACCCCACAAAGACTCAAAGTCACATTAACATAGTGAAATGAAAACCAGAGCTAAAAATCAACATCAAATCCTTGGAACCAATATCATAACTTATCTATGGACTATTAGTTGTAGTACCTTTTCAGACATTTTTTTTTCTCCGTCTTCTTCTGTTTCAGGCACATCCCAATCAACGAGCCAGCCTCCCTGACAGCACAGATGACCAACCCCAAATCTGTTCCCAAAGTGAAGATGTCCCGGCTTATGTTCAATACACAGACAACAAAACTCATAGCCCTTCACAGTCTACAAGTGGTCCCCAGGGTCAGAGTAAGAGTAGTAGAGCTCCAAATCACATCGATTCTGTGGGAGAGCAGCAGGTTGACCAAAATCAAGCCCAACTTGAAGACTTTAATGATGCCTTGTGTGCTGTGTGTCACACCACGGGAGAGCTGTTGTGCTGCCATAAGTGTCATAAAGCTTTTCATCTTGGGTGCCATATTCCAGCTCTCCTCGAATCTCCAAGGTAAGCTCTATTTATTGCTGATCTTGGATAAAAATGTCCCAACTCATCTTTTCATTTTAATATGGAATATGGAATAAATGACTTATTTTCTTTGTGGAATGAAAAACCGACCCTTCAGCATAGTATGAACCTTAAGAACAAAACTGGTTTAGACAAACTGTTTTTTACATTTTTGGAGGTGTAAGGTTTTCATCTGACATTTGTTGATGTGAGTTCCTGCTCACTGGCTTTTGTAATGAATCTCTAAATGGTCTCTTTTCAGCAGGGAATGGTTTTGCACTTTCTGCTGTGACTTGTTAGCGCCTGAGATGGATTATGACTGCAAAACTGAAGCCAAAACAGTAAAGAAGGAGACAGACTTTGAAGGAGCATTTTCCCCTGTGGACAAACAAGTCAGTGTTTTTAATTTTTTAGTACCCTTATGTCATAATACATATTTTAATATTATAACATAATAATATAATTAATTACATGGATTACCACCAAGTTAAGAATTAAGCATCATCAAGTAAGTCATAGATTTTCCAGTTTTTCAATTAGCTTGTAAAACACTTGCAAACAGTGTCTTTGATTTATTCCACTGAGTTAAATTCCTTTGATTCAGTCCAAGTTGGGATACTGAAAATATTCACAGCAGAGACTCACAGCAGAGAGCAAATACTATTATCGTGATGGCCTTTGATCTGATATTGTCCTCAGCCACAGTTGTGTTCTTTACAAAATGTAACATTTGGATATCAAACACCTCACCTTACCTCTATTGATTAGCTGTAGAAAGCCTGTAGTTTCATTTACCACAGTTACACTATATATATAGATAAAAGTAGTTTGGTAACTGTACCTCACACCTACAGGAGCTTTTATGAGATCCTGTTTTAAATCCATTGGCATTGAGTTGGCCCCTTCTTTGCAGCTATACCACCTTCCACTCTTCTGGGAAGGCTTTCTACAAGAGTTCGGACTGTGTCTGTGGGGATTTTTGCTAGAAGAGCATCACACAGGATCTGGCTCGCAATCTCTGTTTAACTCAAAGGTTTTGGATTGGGTTAACGTCAGGGCTCTGTGTGGGCCAGTCAAATTCTTCCACCCCAAACTTATCCATCCATGCCTTTATGGACCTTGATTTGTGCGCCGGGCACAATCATTCTTCCCCAAACAGTTCCCACAAAGTTGGAAACATAGTATTGTCCAAAATGTCTTAGTTAGCTGAAGCATTAAGATGTCCCTTTACTGGAACTAAGGGGCCCAGACCACCCCCAGAAAAACAACCCCATAACATTATCCCTCCTCCACCAAACTTTACAGGTGGCACAATGCAGTCAGTCAGGCAATATTCTCCTGGCATTTGAAATACACAGATACTTGTTCATTTGCACATTACTTTGTATCCCACACTGATCCTCCTAAATTTAAGATATTGAAACATGGCTACAAACAGCAATAAAACTAGCTCCCCACAGTCACCATGTGACCATGAAAGGTATGTCCCCGTAAAGCCGCAATTTCTTCATAAGTGCTGACCTGACCCAACCCCACTTGACATGATGTGAGGCTAGATGCAATGATCAGTTTTTTTTCTTTTTGTAATGGTAATTGGATGATTAAGAACCAACCGTATGCAGCAGTAAAGTTGATTCCATAATATCTCTGAATTTTTTTTTTTTTTTTTACCAATTTCAGCCACGACAACAGACAGCAGTGGTGGCAGATATAACATGGTATCACCATGAAAGTATTTGATCCTGTAATCAAGTTGGATATTTTTTTTCATGCCTATCAAATTGGTAGTTACAGAGATGTGGTTGAAGGTCTAAACATTTTATAGAAAACGCCACCTAGTGGCCACTTGAAATTTTCCAAATGGCTAAAAATCTAATAACAGTAGTTACACATCTCATGGAGATCTATCAATGTGCCAAAATTTAAAAAAAACATCATCAAATACCTCTTGCACTATGACAAAGGATTTGATGCAGTGGTGGTGCTGATAATTCCATCCTATTACCCGCTATTTAGGGATATAAAAATATAATGAAAACAGAGATTAAAATAAAAGCCAGTGATAAAGGTATATTTGTATAAAGAAGGTACTGTCTTCTTCCCCCAAGTGACCTAGCATCTAAACTACTGTCAAAAATGTTAAGGCAGGAGTGTGAAGGTATGGAGACCAGCTCCTCTGCTTTTTGCTGCCCAGGAGTCTCAACAAAGCCTCAAGTTGTGAGCTAAGTTTTGGTCAGAAGAGATCACACCAGTTTTTTTTTGTCTCCTTTTGTGTTCTTTATCTTAACAAGAAAAGGGCTTTTTGTGTTAGCCAGAAAAATTGCCTGATTGTGCTCGCTGTTCTCTTAGTTAGCAGCTCAGCCTGCTTACTCCTCTTCTGCAGTGCACACCACTCCTTCCTCCTCCATGCAGCCATAGCTTGTACTGTCGTTCCTCTGCTGTAAGGCCTTGACTGCTGGCTCAGCATTGCAGTGCACTTTTCCCAGGAGACCTGCTCTTCCAAGTTACCTCCTGCCAGAACAGTCATTGGAGAGGGGTAGTAGAAATAAAAATGTCATTCATCCTAAATCCTTTAAAATAATTTTAAAGCTGTTACTTACAGGTTAAAATATTTGCTTTGCTTTAAAACACCGGTTGGTTAAGCTTTTTTATCTAAAAAGCAAAGTGTCTGATTTTCATCTTGCATTTAACTAATGAATGCAAAATGCTGTTAGAGAGCTTCTGAGAGTCAAACCTTATTAGTTTCATTCAGTTCTTTTTGACTATCGTATTTTTAAAGTAATACACTACAGATCGGTTGTTTTGACATGTGTTAATTCAGATGTATTTTTGTACTACTGCAGAAATGTGAGAGGCTGTTGCTGCACTTATTTTGCAGTGATCTGAACTCAGATTTTCGAGAGTCTGTATCCCCCTGGGTGAGTCTGGAAGCATGACAGAAAAGTTAATAGGATTACTGTCAAATGGACTTGGTGTAACTGTAATCTTAATTGTATATAATATGTCATATTTATCAATGAAAACAGAAATTACAAATTAGAAGCAGAAAAACTTTGCTGTAAATAAAGAGTAAGGTGCTTGCATACACAGAACTCTTTGTTGGTACTTTTGCTTAGGGGTTAGTGTGATGCTGGTGGTTTGGCTTGAAATAACTGACATAGCAGAACAGGGTGAAACTCCATAGCTCCTTTTGCATAGTGTGGACATATAATACATTGTAAATTTGAGAAAATATTTGAGCAATTTAATCAATTTCCTGGGATTAATAAAGTGTTCTGATTTTGATAAAATAAAATACCGCTAATGTTTTATTGCACTGTTATCATTTCCTTTCTAAAACTGCAGGTATGTGCTAATAACAGGCTGACTATAAAGGGACAAATGAGTCTTTCCACTGTGAAAAAACGTCTGGAGGCTAAGCAGAGTATGTGCTACCAAAGCTCTGCAGAGTTCGTGTCAGAAATCAGGCTCATCTTTGGAAACTGTGCGGCTTTCAGTGAGGTACTGTAGACAAAATATTTTGCAAAACCCCCCTTTCCAAGCATTATTCATTTCATCTGATATTAAACTGTTTTGGACTTTTCTTTTTATCTTCCTTCAGTGCCAGGGTGACATTGAAATTGCCGTAACATGCAGGAAACTTAAAGAACTCTTTGAAGATTATCTGAAGCTCATCTACCCTGACCAGACCTTTCTAGAAATCAAACCAGAGATGACACAGACTGCTTTGCCTGACTGTCAAGACTCTCACCACTCATCTCTTGACAATATGTCCCAGCTTGCAAAGCGCAGGCGCACGTGCTCAGATTCCCAGGATACACCAAGCTGTCATAGTGGAGAGGAGGTTGCTTCTTTAAACTACAAATTTTCCTAATATTTGTATGTTTGTCAGGCACTACCAAATAAAGTGTGTACCACTTTATAAAAAAGCATTTCTAATTTACCTTCTGGTTGCAAAAAATAATTTATTTGTTCAATGATTAAATTTTAATGCATGTTACAAAACAAAATCCAACTAGTGATTTTTCTGGTCTTAAGAGAATTAAAGCTGTTGAATTTTGTGGTGTTTCTATCTCTGACTGAAGCCTGAACAGGACATTTTCTTTTTGTCAGTGGAGTTGTAATGTAATAATGGTAATCTAATGTGGCCTAAAATGTGTGACAAGGCCCCTCACAGCCAGAATTGAAAAAAAAAACTCAAAAGAAAATTAAAGCAGTTTTATAAAATGAAAGATGGTGGATATTTTTATTTTTATTTATTTTAAAGGTTGCATGGTGGGCAGTGGTTAGCACCTTTACCTCAAAGCAAGAAGGTCCTGGATTTGGGTCCACCGGCTAGTTGAGGTCTCTTTCTGTAGAACCTGCATCTACAAATTGTGGAGCAATTTTAAAATAACGTACCTCAATGTAGCATGTCAAAGACTTTGAATATTCGGTTATCTACAGTACATCTCATCAAAAGAAGAATCTGGAGACACCTCTGTGCACAGGGGACACGGTTGAAAGCCAGTTTTGGATGCTTGTTTTTTTGGGCCCTCTGGCAGCATTGCATTGCAAACAGGAATGATTGTGCTGTGGAAATCATTGCATAGGCTCAGGAACACTTCAAAAAAATCAGTGCTTGTACACATAGTTAGCCGTGCCATCCACAAATTCAGGTTAAAGCTTGCAAAGAAGATGCCATATGTTAACATGATTCAGAAATGCTGCTGTCTTCTCTAGGCCAAAGCTCATTTAAAATGTACTGAGGCAAAGTGGCAAACTGTTCTGTGGTCAGACGAATAGAAATTTGAAATTCTTTTTGGAAATCATGGATGCTACATCCTGCTACATCCTACTACCATCCTACTTGCTATCAGCACTCAGTTCAAAAGCCCACATCTCTGATGTATGGGGGTGCATTAGTGGCACCTGTGGTACTGGCAACTTACACATCTGCAAAGTCACCATCAATGCTGAAAGGTATACGCAGGTTTTAGAGCAACATATGTGTTCCTCTAGACAATGTCTTCTTCAGGGACAGTCTTGCATGTTTCAGCAAGCCAATGCTAAACCACATTCTGTGGCTATTACAACAGCATGGCTTTGTAGTAGAAGAGGTTTGGTGCGGGACTGGCCTGCCTATAGTCTAGACCTTTTACCAATTGATAACATTTGGGGGATCATGAAACCCAAAATACCGCAAAGAAAACCTAGGACTGTTAAGCAACTGGAATCCTGTATGAGACAAGAATAGGACAACATTCCTTTCCCAAAGGTCCAGCAGCTGGTCTTCTCAGTTCCCAGACATTTACAGACTGTTGTTAAGAGAAGCGTGGATGATACACAGAGGTAAACATGACCCTGTGCCAATGTTTTTGAGATGTACTGCTGCCATCCAATTCAAGATGAACCAGTATTTTTCATTTAATAGTAAAATGTCTCAGTTTCAACTTTTGACATGTTCTCTATGTTCTTTTGTGGATAAAATATTGGTTTATTAGATTTGCACATTTTTGCATTGTGTTTATATTTATATTTTTACACAGGATCCATACCTTAACTTCAGGTACAGATTAATGTTACACAAATCTTTCACTCTCCAACTCTGTGTTAACTGACTTTCATGTTCTACTAACTCCTTTGGGTCCCACAGGGCAGACCTCAGTCTTTCCTTTGTTAGTGGCCATGTGCGGATTGACACGGATGTGGCAAGACAAGCTTTGTTGAGCTTCAAAGGAACTGTACGCCACCGCTCCACAACAAGATTAACACTGTTTGAATGCGACCTTGGCCACTTCAATTTCCTCCACCTATAAGCTTGTAAGCCAGCTCATGCTGTGTTTTCTTGTTAAAGCCCAAATGCAGATTTGAGGTGGAAAGAAAGAATGAAGGTTAGTTGTTTCTGGTGGCTTAAAAGGCATGGGAAGCTGCCCTCAGACAGTGCTCCAGCCATCTGGGCTTGAAGCCTGGCAGGGGTCTGGCTCTCATTCTGGACATTCTTTATTCCTTATATGGCATATTATCTCTTCATTACATTAGACAGAGATAAGATTAGGACAGGTCGACACTAAAGGGGTGCCTTTTGTTGTTGTGATAACTCTTGCAGTACAGAGGGGGTTGCTATATCTTTGACTGATAGGAGACTCCAGGAACTACATATGCACTGAGAGTCTTAATGCAGGGAGTACAGCACAGATTAAATATATTTGCAAGAGCACAGAAATATCTTTATGTTGTAGACATTTACTACAATTGCATCACTTTTGAAGGTGATGTATTTTTAAATCTTTGATGGCTGCTTTCACGCCCTGCAAATACCAGACTCCATTCATTTTACACAAGCATTAACATGAACCAGGTTAATGCTTGATTTGTTAATTTAGTTTTTCCAAAAGAAAAAGTCTACTTTTCTTCTTGTCAAGGTTGAATTGCTGTACTGTACAAGTGCAGGTTGATTTCAAAAATATTTTCTCCTTTCCATGCAACTATAATGAAAAGGGGAAAATAAAAACAGACATAATACTTCTTTGATGGATTACCTGCTCAAGCAAGCTTATTTATCCAATATAGCTGCTTTTCAAGGAAGTTTTATTTGAAAAATTGCAGCTGCAGGTCACCACAGCACCCCAGCTTGCTGCATCTGCAGAAGTGGTATGATTTAGTGAAATGAATGGAGACAGCTGTCTGCAGTTGCAATTTAATCATACAAGCTACTGGGCTAAAACACGCGAAACACTAAAATGTACCTTCGGCTGCTCTCTTCTATTCTCTCCAAGGGGTCACCACTGTGTATTAATCTGCATTGGGAGTTTGGCAGAGGTTTTACACCAGGTGACCTTCTTGATGCAACCCTCCATGGTGAGAGGGGCTTGTGCCCCCACCTGGAATCAAACCAGGGACTTTTCGCTTGTGAGGCAAATGTGTAAACCGCTACACTATGGGGATACTCAAATATGCAAATCACTAATATGGTCTATTTAAAATACAATCTCATAGATTGTCAATAGAGTAAAAATACCATAAGAAAATACAGTAACTCAAGCACAAAGAGATTGAGTCAGGACTCATCACACTACACATTTAACAATGCAGTTATCTTTTATAAGTGTCATATACCTGAGGGCTTTCTTGTATCCATGTGGTGTCCCAATATCAAGGCCTTGGTGATGTTTCTTGACTGGCTAGACTGGTGGTGGAGACATGTGGCTTTGATTAGAAGATCATTTAACCTCTCTCTGTCACCATGCCCAGAGTCAGTAGACTGATTGAATCTGCAGAGGGTCTTAGTTGGTACAAAATGTTTATAAAGCAGTATGGCAATTATTTCTCCATTTCTTGCCAGTTGTGGTAGATGTGTGTGTGCTTATGTGTGTCTCTGGCGTGTTTATATCTAGACACTTTTCACAGTTCAGGAACACTTTGGCTGATGGTGATCTCACTTATATGGCAGTTATGAAAAATGTTATTAATTCAGGCTAATGGAGAAAAGAAAACTCAGAAGTAGGCCTACAGGGACCTGTAATACCCCGGTGAAGATGCAGCATCAAGGCTGGGATGTAAGAGCACAGAGCCGGGGTCTAACTTGTTCACTGATCTTCATTAAAGTGCAACAAGCTCTAATAAAACAGTAAAGAACTCCAGTTATTAGTGAAAATATTTTTTTTGGTTCCCCCATTTCCTCAGAGAAATCCAAAAGGTTTCTAGGCTTATAGTCTGGACATAGCCACAACACATTTTTAAAATACCCCCAAACCAGCTCCAGATGTTTGGTAATCACTGCAGTCATTAGTCACAGACAGAAAAACTCTGCTCTGCCATTGATGGAAGTACAGTTTCCATGCGTGTATGCATACTTCACGGTACAGTAGCCTGCAAGTCGTGATCTAGACTGTGCAAAAATAATAAAAATTTAAAAAACAACAACATACATTTCCTGATGCAGTATTTCAGATCTTACACTCCACAGCACTCAGTCGTGCAAAATATGTTGGAGTGATAGGTCATGTGTCAGAATGCATGAATTAATTTAGAGTTTGCACTCACTTATAAACACGTCTGTAAATTCCAAGTGAGAAGAACGCAAGATTCCACAATTTTAATCACGCATTTTTTAACTGCAGTGTGAGCAGACAGAAATGAACGCGTGGAAAATAAAACTGAAACTTTGTGATAAGCAATAAGCGCGTCTGTGGGCCCAGCCCGCCCCTCACTGCGCCGTAATTAGACGCTCATTCCTTGAGTCACGCTGCAAACTGCGACTCTCCGCTCCATCACATCCACTTCTCTCCCCAGCGCAGTTTTTTTTTTTCCTTCTTCACAGGAGCTCTGCCGTTTATTCACACATCCCATAGAACAGCCAGCAAGGGAAGTCCACCTCTGGACGTCTGTTTCTCTCCGGTTTGCAGCTGAATGTCTCCTCTTTCAATGGATCTGTGCGCAGTGCTTCTCTGCTCTCTCTTCGGAGTCCTCTTTGGTCAAGGTAAGTCACCTCCCTGCAAGAAGCTGTGCACCACTGCTACAAGACAAACTAAGCAACAGTGTTGTTTGTGATGTTGATTTGGGTGAATATTAGATATTGCACCACACTTTTAATTTAGCTTCTTCAATTTGTCAACAGTAAAAAATCACACAGATAAGAGAGACAAAGGGTGAGACTTGGGGAAGTGATGCATTTGTCTCAGGACTAGTTGGGGCATGTGATAAAAGCACAGACTGCAAAGCTGAGTGCTTCAAAGTGTTGCAGGTCTGTAACCATTCCCATTTTGAATCACATACATGAAAACAAATTGCAATTGCTGCTCAAAAATAAAAGTTATTCTTTTATTTACTTTGCTGTTTTTCTTACAGGGCACAATAAGTAGTGCTGTGGCAATATAAAGTGTCTTCTGAGCTATTTTCCAAGTCCAAAGTTGTAAAACCTTTCAGCTAACCTCTTCTACCTTCAACTCTCTCACTATTACACTACCAGTCGAAAGTTTGGACACGCTCTTGACTGGTAGTGTATATTTGTGGATGACACAGCAAACTGTGTTCACAGACCCCCATTTCTGAAAGGTTTCCTGAGTCCATGCAGTGCTTTCCATGACAGAATGATGCCTGTTTGCAATGCAGCACTGTCTGAAGGCTCAAAGATCACAAGCATCCAGTATTGGTTTTTGGCTGTGTCCCTTGCACACAGAGATATCTCCAGATTCTCTGATTCTTTTGGTGATATGATGTACTGGAGATGATGGCAAATTCAATGTCTTTCCATTTTTACATTGAGGAACATATTTCTAAAATTGCC
>VUQH01077822.1:0-32261 GCA_015106775.1 Etroplus canarensis
TGAATACTTATGACCATGTGATATTTCAGTTTTTTAATAAATTTGCAAAAATTTCTACATTTCTGTTTTTTCTGTCAAGATGGGGTGCTGAGTGTACATTAATGAGAAATAAAATGAACTTTTTTTGATTTTGGCAAATGACTGATGACACAAAGAGTGAAAAATTTAAAGGGGTCTGAATACTTTCCGTACCCACTGTATATGGTCAACTCAGATTCGCCAACAGATATCAGGGTTGGCAGGGTTCATTTTTGCAATTACTTCCGGTGTCCTAAAAAATCTTGTGATGACTTTCCGCTTAAACTCTCTCCATGAACTAGAGTTAGTCACCATGTGATCTTCAGAACATATGTCCTCCCATACTTCTTCTGATATAAGAGTGTGAATTTCAGATTCCCACCTACCTTTTATATTCAATGTGTTATTCATATTAAGGCTTGTAAAAGCCTTTGTAAAAGTGACTAACAAATTTTGGAAGCTTATTCCCACGTTGAATTTTTATCAGCAGCTCCTCAACTGGGGAGGGTTCTAAAACTTTGCTCCATTCTTTATGCTTCGTTAAGAAGCTCCTTAGTTGTAGATACCTGAAAAAATTTGTAAATTTGTAAAAATTCATCTCTTAATTGTTCGAAGGATTTCAAATCACCTTCTTTAATAATATGATGTAGTTTGCTGAGCCCAAAGTCTGACCAATTCACAAAGCCTGTGTCTATGATGGAGGGAGTAAAGCCTTGCAGTAGTGCAATGCTTGATAGAGCTGAAATCTCTTTGTGTAGTTTGAGTGATTGTTTTATTCTACGTCAGATCTGAAGTGTGATCCTGGTAAATTCACTCATATGCCTATCTTTCAAGGGGATGTCCGAAAAAGGCAAGGCCCCCAGGGGCCCCTCACACAAATTCTTTTCAATATTAAGCCATCATGAGTCAGATAGGTCCTGTATCCAAGCTGCCAAGGGCCTTAACTGAGCTGCCCAGAAATAAGAAGAAAGAAATATTTCTGCTCTGGGAGTTTTATGGTATGTTTTTCCATGGCTGAGCAGCTGCATGCAAGCCTTATATCACCAAGCACAATGCCACTGAACTCTGAAGCAGTGAAAACGTGTGCTTTGGAGTGACGAATCACGCTTCTCTATGTGATAGTCTGATAGATATGTCTGGGTTTGGGGAATTTCAGGAAAACATTACCTGTCTGATTGCACTGTGCCAACTGTAAAGTTTGGTGGAGGACAGATAATGCTATTAGGTTGTTTGTCTGGGGTTGACCTAGTCCCTCAGTTCCAGTGAAGGGAAATCTTAATGTTTTAGCGTGCCTGGACAGTTTCGACAGTTTTATTAATCTAACCCTAACCCTTTATAGAAATAGTTTGGGGAAGGCCCAAACTATTGGGCATGACTGCGCCCCAGTGCACAAAGCAAGGTCCATAAAGATATGGTTGGACAAGGTTGGTGTGAAAGAATTTGACCAACCTGCATACAGCCTTGACCTCAACCCCACTGAACACCTTTAAGATGAACTAGAATGGAAAACGTGAGCCAGGCCCTCTCATCCAATATCAATGTCTGACCTCAAAGATGCTCTTCTGGATGAATGGGTAAAAACTCCTACAGACACACTCCAAAATCTTGTAGCAAGTCTTTTAAGAAGAGTGGAAACTGTTGCAAAGGGGGGACGACTCCATATTAATGCCTTTTGTTTTAGAATAGGATGTCATGAAAGCTGCTATAGGTCTAATGCGTAGGCACCCCAATACTTTTGTCCATATAGTATATATCTATGTTTCTTAAGTTTTCTTTACTACCCTGAATTCATAAAAAAATGAAACAAAACAGAAAAGCTCCAAAATAAATGTCTTTAAAAATAAGGTTTAAGACAAAATTGACACATTAAGGTTCATATTGCTGCTTTATATCACTGCAGTGATTGCTCAATAAAGCAGACATTTTTTCAGAGTTCTTTCTATGCGGTAATGTCCATTTTGATGGCATGAGGAGATATTCTCTCTAATCATATTAATAAACACACAAAGATGCAAGAAAATTCACAAGAAATAGTGGTGGCATAAGAAATCATGTGTTATATGTGGAAGGGAAGAGCTGCTGGTTCATTATCCACCATTGTACAGTTAACAAGCAAGTGGTGGTAGCATATCGAAGCATGACAAGCTAAATCATGCGATGCTCTACTCTGGTGTGAAAATGCACAAGAGAATCTCATCATCATCATTTTTTTTCTTTGCCTTCCTCCTCTTCTAATGAATTTATGGTGGACAAGCTGCTGCAAAGTCTGTTGCACCCTGACAGCACTGTTATCATTGGATTGAACTGTCACATGCAGTACAGATATTCTCGTGTTTGTGCCCATCCCCTGTATATTTGGTGTCAGTGAAAGTAATAACTTTTATTCAGATTCAGTCCCATTTACACACACAAACAAGAAACTTGTCTTATTCTAGTCTCTTCACTGACTAGATACAGAAATGACCCCGCATGACACTTAAAGAGAAAAGTTAAAGACAAACTCATCCATTTTAAAACTCTTTATTTAATCTCTTGCCAGATTTTGAATTTATTTAAAAAGAATCTCTTTGGGGTAATGGTGAGAATTCACACAAAGGAATATTCTGACCATTTCATCCAGACAAGCGTAGAGAATTCAGTGCACTAGCATAATGTTTTACCATTATCCATAATATTGCAGTGGCACGCACATAATAGCATTAAAATACGTCTGTTCATTTTAATGCTATAGTGCAATTTTTTATTATGTTTTACTTCCTACACATTTATAGAAAGAAAAAAGAGAAAAATTACATTAATGTGGCATATTGTATGTGACACAATGAAGACAATGTAGGAGTTTTTCTTTTAAAAATCCTACATTTATACACACATATTTTTACTTCTACACCCCCATTGACATGATGCATTACCTGGCTCAGGGGACGAGGATTAGGTAATGCATCAGGTATTTGAGGTTACATAATTATTAGCTAAATACAAAGCCTGACCATGTGGATCCTTCCTCAGACACAACTGAAACAAGTTAAGAATTTAATGAGAACATGCACTATTGCTAGATAGTTAAATATGCTGTGGGCTACTATTTGAGTTCATTAAATGTATTTCAAAATAGGTGTTAGCAGTTACTGTGGGCAGTGTACCCATTAATGTGCAGACAGCTTGCTGTATGACCACTATAGCTTACTACATTATTTACTATTTCAATTAAGCGGCCAAACAAAAATGTTTCATTACTTTTCACCTCCAACAGCGCATACCTCTTCCTTTCTGTTAGTGTTGTATTGTTGCCTTGTATCTGTAGCAGTACAACTGACTTATCACACATGAATTCCAGACAGTGTGCAGGGTATCATGTTGGGACAATGTCTAAAGTTGCCCTTTCTCACATGTAGCACACAGCAGGAATCACTCTGCTCCAGAAGTGTTCTCACTACCTGAAATTGGTTTGTTGCTGCCTCATGTTCATATGTCCTGCTTCTTGGAGCTTTGAAATCACCAGATATTTATCTCGTATTCACTCTTCTCACATGGGCAAAACTGGACACAAGAAATAAAAAATACCAACACTCACTATGAATGTACTTAATTATTGTTTATCAAAGAACAAAACAAACATGGTTCAGGTAAAATGGGCTCGCATTCACCTCTTTTGGGTAATGTTTAGAAAAGCTAAGGGCTGTGTGAAAATGGCTATTACAAATCCTCATTCTAATCTTGGTAATAGATTATTTTACCAGCCATTAAAATAGATCAAAATGTCTTACCTCTTCAGTATATAAACTGAAGATACTGTCACCATCAACTTCATTAGGTACATCTCGATTGTAACAGGTTGGAGCCCCTTTTATCTCAGAACTGCTTTAATTTTTTGTGGCATAGATTCAACAAGGTACTGGAAACATTCCACAGAGATTTTGGTCCATGTTGACATGATAGCATCACACAGTTGCTGTAGATTTATCTGCTGCACATCCATGATACAAATCTCCCATTTCATCACATCCCAAAGGTGCTCTAATGGAATGAGATCTAGTGACTGTGGAGGCAATATGAGTAAACTGAACTCACTGTCATGCTCAAGAAACCAGTTAGAGATTATTTGACCTTTGTAACATGATGCATTACCCTGCTGGAAGCAGCCATCAGAAGATGTGTAGTCCGTGGTAATAAAGGGCTAGACATGGTCAGCAACAATACTCTGTGGCTGTGGTGTTTAAAAATTGTTCAATTGGTACTAAGAGGCTCAAAATGTGCCATGAAAATCCCCCACACCATTGCACCCCCATCAGCTTGAACCACTGATACAATGCAGGATGGAGCCATGATTTCATTTTGTTTCCACCAAATTCTGACCCTACTATCTGGATGTCACAGCAGAAATCAAGCCTTGTCAGACCAGGTAGCGTTTTTCCAGAATTCGCTTGTCTAGTTTTGGTGAGCCTATGCAAATTGTAGCCTCGGTTTCCTGTTTTGAGTTGACTGTAGTGGCACCTGGTATGGCCCTCTGCTGCTGTAGCCCATCTGCTTCAAGATTCAATATGTTGCATGTTCAGAGATGCTCTTCTTCTGCCGTGGTCATAGTGTTTGGGATTTTTTCATTTGACTTACTATTGCCTTCTTATAAGCTCAAGAAGTTTGGCCATTCTCCTCTTACTTTTGAAATCAACAAGGCACTTTTGCCCAGATAACTGCTACTCACTGAATATTTTTTCTTTTTCCAACCATGAAGATGGTTGTGCAATGAAATCCCAGTAGATCAGCAGTTTCTGATATACTTAGACTGACCCAGCTGGCAACAACAACCATGTCTGATTATAGTCACTTAAATCACATTTTTTTCTCCATTCTGATGCTCGGTTTGAACTTCAGCACATCATCTTGATCATCTCTGCATGCCTAAATGCACTAAGTCGCAGCTGTGTGATTGGCTGATTAAATATTTGTGTGAGCGAGCAGCTGAAAAAGTATACCTAATGATGTGGCAGTGGTTGTAGAAAGCAAACACAGACATACCCCTTCTACCTAGCCCTGTTAACAAAGATTTTATTTACTTGCTAGTTGTTCTTGTCAGGATAAACTGAATGATGAAATAAATTACTTCCTCACCTGTCAAGCTTTGTTTAGCTCTGGCCACAGTTCTGGCAGTTTGATGGAAGGTTTCTGTCAGTTTCATACAAAGAAACCTTTGTGTTCTCCAAGTGGGATGGACAACACAAAGGGGGCAGCAGAAGATGCTTGGTGATTGTTAAAAATGGCAATTCTGAAGTTTTTCTCCCAAAACACATATATAAAGTTAAATAAATAAATAAACACCAGCTATTCAGAGAAATGGCACAACTTTACTGTTTTACCGTACTGTGGTAACTTTTGCATCTATAAAAAGTTAAATCCACAAGTTGAGGCAATAAACTATGACACAGAGGGCTTCTAGTTTTTAGCTAATGGGTCTCTCCATTCCCTGGTTTAATGCGTCCAACAATCCTGTGCCGAGCAAAAGCCACTTTTTACAATAAAAAAAGTCAAATTATGTCACTTTTAATGCATATGCAGGTAGAAAAATACAAATGTGTAGGACTTCATCATACAGCCCACAATTTAGAATTTACACTGACAGCTTAACGTTCCTAAAACGAAGGAGTTATTTTTAGTATCTAAAAATACTTTGGCACTGTAGAAATAGGTTGAAAAATTTGGAGGTTTTAAAGAAAACAGGAAACAAATTTTAAGCAGTAAGTGCCTTTAGACTATTTTAAAAGAAAGTTGAAACAATTCATGCAGCAAGTATTATTAAGTGATGAGTAACTTTGTTATATTTTAAAGAAAGGGCACACATTATTATTTAAGTCTTTGTTTTAAATTATGAGCACTTTTGGGGAGTATTTTAAAAGAAAAGAGATATAAATCATACTGTGTTTTTATATAATGAATAAAGGTAAAGTCTGTTGGGCTTTTACACCCAAGCCTACAAGGCTCATTGGGCTGGAGCTTATCCCTGGTTTCTGTAGTGTGAGGCGACTTAGGAGTTAGACTCCTCCTGGATGGGACACTAGTCCATCACAGGTTACCTTCCCAGTATTTTACTGGTACCCATTTTTTTACTGCTGGGTGGACAGAGGCACACTTGCAGTTGGGACCTTGCCTAAGGGTCTTGGCACGGTGGGGGTCTGACCGGGATTCGAACTCATGATATCTCGATCATGAGCCCAGCACCTTAATCATTATACCACCGCCCCCCATATGATGAATGCCTTTGTAGAATTTTAGAGCAAAGGACAAACAATAATTCCCATTCTTACATTTTTATTCCCTTGTTACTTTATCTACTGGTAAATATTTTATTAGACTTGACTGAAAATGGCACACTCAGTTCAAGAAAATTACATGGTAAATGTTGGGAATTTGTACCTTCAGTTGCAGGCTGTATTCTGAAGAGCTACTTAAAAGGGTCCCTGCACACTGTAAGGAATTCAGTGCTTTCATTTGTAATTGAAAGTCAAACCAGCACAAATACTCATAACTATAGATAAATATTTATTTTAAGTTACACAGAATGTTTGTAGGTAAATTTTACAAGATTAGAATTTTATTTCCTGTGTAATTTTTAAATTTGTGTGCTTAACCTCCTATTGATGTAAACTCATCTTTTATCCTGAGAAGAATAAGCCTTTATTGGTTGCATTTACATAGCTTTTAAAAGATCTTTTCTAAAGAGCTTCACAGTGTAGACCCATTCACACATCTATGCGCATCCACATAATGATGACAGAGGGCAGTCATAAAATTTGTCATCAGAAGCATTTTGAGGTTCAGTGTCTTGTGGAAGGACACTTTGAAATGAAAATATGCTTCACTTTAGTAGTTTCAGGAATAAAAAAGAAATCACCAATTATTGACAATAGTTAGATATAAATGCTGCTTCATAACTGCCCATCTTAAAATTCTATTTTTATTGTGGAGCTTGAGTGACAACATTCATGTTTGTGAGTTTTAAGGTGCTTCTGAAATATATCACAAGGTTAAGTCAATTTTTTTTAGCTATAATACTGGAGATGCTAAGATCATGATATTTCTGCCAAATCGTTTTTCCTTCTAGGTGCATGCCGAAGAAATTTCTGGCAATAACGGATATGTGGAACTCTCCTTCTGTGCCAAGAAGCTTGATGATAAGGTGAGAGGAGTACACATTTTTATGTTATAGTAGCATTAAACTGTAATATGATACTACTGATGCCATAATACGCCATAGACTCAGAAATCCTCTACAATCCTTCACTGGCGTTAAATTTATGGGCACAAAAGGGATTATTTAATTTAAAATTTGATGTAACAAGGAGGGAAACTTAATCACTGTATTTATAAAGTACAGTGGTAATTTGCAAACATCCCGGTGTCATCAGTATTCATCATTAATAGCATTATTACATACTGATCCATTAAAAGGTTCCTGTTTAAGGCTGGATATCACTGACCTTAGCCTCTCCTAGACTCACACTGTCAAACCTTGCTGAAGGCATGTTTCAATCAAAAAGGCAGCAGGAGCTTACATCTAGTTACAACTCTGATGATCTGTAGTCATAACTTGTTTTCAGGGACAAACCTCAGGATTTAAGATTCACAGGTTGCCCTTTCAATTTCCAGCACTACTGTATTTGGAAGAAATTCTAATTTTCTACAGCACATGCATTTATTTTTAAAGTCCCAGTTTATAATGTACAGCTTTTCTGACAGTGGCATTGAACTTGACTCCAACACAGGAAAATAAATCCTTGTTATGAAGTCTGTTTGCTCCTGCTAGTAGTTGCTTCATATATATAGTTTTTGCTGAAATTCTGGAGACTCCACTCTGATTGCCACTAAAATTTCCGCTCATTCAAATAATCCCTGTTACTTGCAGAGTAATAGTGTGTAATTATTTGCAACTCAGATGCAAAACTGTTCATTTATTCCAAACAAACAATACAGCAGCTTATTTGACACAGCCTACACGTTTTAGTTGTGGATGCTAAATATTTAAAAACAATAATGTAGCCCATGATGGATACTGACTTTGTTTACAAGCACAAATTTTTGTTTAGATAATATATTGTATTTGCCAAGATTCTAGGCATTACTTTGTCAGAATAAAATAGGCAAGCTGGTTGTGAAAAGTCTAGTTTGCTATTAACAATGAAACATGGTTCATGTTTGCAGGTCAGAATCAATGATGAGTGTGTGAACAGTATTAGCTTTACTAATGAAACATTACATTGTGTATTTCTTATGTTTCTTCTGCTCTGTCAGATTGGGAGGAGTTAGTGGTGCATAAATGTGCTGTTAAAGTTGAATAAGGCAGCGTGTTTTCATGTGGAGTGGAGAAAATCCATAGTAATCTTTCAGCATATTGTAATTTCTGTTCTAAGTAGCAACTAAACTCCTGCACATCTTCTGGGCTCTAGGTAGTCTAGCAGTAAATGGAGACTGTGGTCTGTCCCAGGTAGCTTTGGACCAGATCAAGCTAGTGGTATAAAGAACCAAAAAGTAAGCACGCAAACCAGGATGTGGTGGTGCAATAGGTTTAGCACATGACTTTCTCCTGGGAGAATGGGGTTTGATTCCTGTGTGAGTAGATGCCCATTGGAAGCCCTTAAGGTATACCTGCAGAAGGAGGGTTTTATATTTGGAAATTATGGTGTTTTTAAATGCATTCATTGTTAGAAAAGGCAAAGAAGAGAAATTAATATTAGGTTTTTTTCCCCTTTCATGAAATTGTGCAATCTCCACATTTGAAAATTTTCCTCACAACTGTAGCAGGTCTAAACTTTATATCTTATTTTCTACACCTGTCAAATAAAGAGGCTGTTGTGTGTGTTTTGATACTTTGATATTTAAAAAGGCATCAATAGAGATGGGCTTAGTTATGCAAATAATGTAATAAATAATACCTTGTTTCATAATTCAGTAATTGGTAATACTTTTTTAGGTAACTTACCAAAAGGTGGTTTTCAAACAGCAGCCTATGTAAGTATTCAGCAGGGGCATTTAGAGTTGTGCCTATTACCACATGGTGAACATAATTTAATTAATGTAAACCAAGATATTGTAGGCTATACAGGTGTTACAATCAAATTTCAAATTTCACCACACACTTCCTCTATGTCAAGATTTTAAAAGTTCCATAAACTTAGAAAATCTGAACTTATCAGTGGGAAGCACCTAAAAAATTGCACTGGTGAACGTCACTAAAAAAACCCATGACCAGTGTGGGTCAAAATGCCATAACAAAGTTGAGTATGTGAAGCTGTATTGCAAAACTCAAAATCAATCCTACAAAAAAGGTTACAAGCTTGAAAGTCTCACTGTGTTGGTGTGGCACACCACAGCAGAACACTAACACCGGACGTTTGCTTAGACTGAATGGCCAACATTCCACTCAAAACAACCCCCCCTCTTCCAACATAAAAATACCCAATCTAATACCAGTGCCACCATAAACATAAAGTATTAGCAGAAAACAACGAACTCCCACTGTACCAGCTGCAACACTAAAAACAAATAAAAGCCATTTATTAGCACTAAAGTCTACTGAGCAAGAAATAAAACAATATGAAATGGTCCTTGTGTAGCAAAGCAAAATTTTGTCTGAACCATTGCATATACACAATGTGGACAAAAGTATTGGGCCACCTACACATTGCACCTACAGCAGATTTTCTCACATCCCATTCTAAATCCATAGGCATTAATCTGAAGTTGGTCCCCCCTTTGCATCTGTGACAGCTTCCACTCTTCTGGGAAGGCTTTCTACAAGACTTTAGAGGCTGTCTGTGGGAATTTTTGCCCATTCATCTAGAAGAGCATTTGGAATATCAGACACTGATGTTGGATGAGGTCTCACGGTTTCTGTTCTAGTTTATCCCAAAGGTGTTTGATGGGGTTAAAGCTCTGTGCAGGTCAGTCAAGTTCTTCCACATCAAACTTATCCAACCATGCTTTTAGAGACCTTGATTTGCACACTGGCGCATGGTCATGGTAGAACAGAAAAGAGCCTTCCCCAAACTCTTTCCACACAGCTGAACGCATAGAATTGTACTAAAGGTCTTGGTAATCTGAAGCATTAAGATTTCCCTTCACTGAAACTAGCATTATTCCTCCTTTTCCAAACTTTACACTGGCTCAACACAGTCAGACAGGTAACATTCTCCTTCATTTGCAAAACCTAGACTCATTCATCAGATTGCCAGATAGAAAAGTGTGATTCCTCAATCCATTGAACATGTTTCCACTGCTCCAGAGTCCAGTAGCAGCATGCCCTATAGCACTCCATCTGATGCTTGGCATTATGCTCTGTGATGTAAGGCAGTTACTGAGTCAGCAGAACATTGGCAACTTTTATGCACTATTCGCCTCAGTACTTGGTGACCGTGTTGTATAAGTTTTACATGATCTCCCACTTCCTTTCTGAGTTGCTGTGGTTCCTAAATACTTCCACTTTGCAATAATACCACTTACTGTTCATTGTGAAATATCTAGGAGGGAATAAATTTTATAACAGCCTAGCTGCAGCCGTGGCATCCCATTACAGTGGCATGCTTAAATTCAGTGAACTCTTTAGAATGACCCATTCTATCACAAATGTTTGTAAAGGCAGGCTATGTGCTTGATCTTTTATAGTGTTGATAATGGGACTGAATGGAACACCTGAATTCAATGATTAAGAGATGTGGCTCAATACTTGTTGTCCATACACTGTACATCTCTACCTTACCCTAACTTTAAAATTATCTGAACGAAAACAAACTGATAAAGAAAAACAGCAGTGATTACAGCAATAGCACGAGTGAAACTAATACACCTCATGAGCCCCTTAAAGGGTCAGGTACTCTTACCTTGATCTTCTGAATTGTGCCTGGGTCCTAGTGCCCTTCCATTACAAATAACAGGATGTTTTCTTAAGTGGTATACATTTTTTGACAAAATAAATTAGCTGTGACAGACAGCTTGCATATAGCAATTTATCTAACAAGGACAACAGATGATGACTGAAGCATGACTGAACTCTTTCTAATGAGCTGCTTGTCAGTCACATCCCCTCAACCTGCTGTAAATATTGAATGTCACACTATAGCCATTGCTGAGCAGAAGGATTAATTATGAGGTATGATAAATTGCAGTAACAGGTAATGAAAAAGATTACAGTTATTGTAAGTCTAAAATTGAATTTTGACATGTGTGTCTCATCCATGTTACTGATGCCACTGGCTAGTGGTTGCCATGGCAACAAAGTAAGGATCTTACAGCTCTTTTTTGCTCCTATCTCTCAGGAGATGTATCTGGCTAATGTAGCGGGAAATGCATCTTTAACTGTCTCATTCATTGTACACAAAACACCCCTCACCCACCCAACCGATACAGGCCCACAAACCCACACAGACATGATGTACGCACAGTAATTATTTGTTTTCCTCCCAGAAGAATCAATTGACCTCAATAATCAGCATTGCCTCTGCTCTCAGATGCCTGAACTTGAGACTCAGGGGATGAAAAAAAAGGAATGGCAAAGCTGTCCATATGGGAGAAAAAATCAGTGATTGACTGAAAAATGTAATAACTAGACAACGGCATGAATTAGAAGCTTATAAAGCATCCTCAAACCTTGCATTAATGATTTCTCATTCAAAGATGCCACCATGTTGTGCTCTAAGTTTTCTGCCAGTATCTCCCTGACCTTTAATCACAGAGACAATTACCTCTCCTACTGCAATCAACAAATGATAAATCAGTGTCGGCAGCCATCTGTATACATTTTGGTTTCCTCTAATATGAGTCACCTGGACAAGCCCTAAATCCATATTGATGTAACCCAAACACCCAAGCCTGTATAGAGTTCATTAAAGCTCCACTGGAAATGCTGGTAAACATTATCTCTTAGCTTAAAAATATGTAAATAAAATCAAACTAAAACCTCAGTGTTAAATATGATGTTTTATATTATTAAATAGATTATTAAATGACATCACTGAGACTCCCTGAATAAATAATGCTCAAAAAGAAAACTAAAAGAATATTGACATAATGTTGCCAGAGAAATCTTTCCCATGAACTGGATTTATCAGGGGTCTTTCACATCCAGAGTTAGTGGGTTAGTTAGTTTTGTCTTTTCTCTTTCTGCAGGATCTCTTCAGCAAGTCAGACCCATTTATGGAAATATATCGAATCAATGATGATGAAACAGAGCAGCTTGTGCATAGGACTGAGGTAATATCACCACATTCCCACTCTAATTTCCCCAACAGCTGTTAATTCATTTCTAGCATTGTGCTTCCAATGTCATGTGCTCGTGCTCTAACAGGTGATTAAAAACAACCTCAATCCAGTGTGGGAGCCCTTCAAAGTGTCACTCATATCCCTGTGCAGCTGTGATGAAGACCGGAAGCTCAAGGTAGGAAATGTTAAAGGACTGTGAGTCCACAACTGCAAAAAACACAGTATTCAGTGACTTAGAAACTGTATGAACAGTGTCAGCAAACAGGGCAGAACAATGAAAGTGCATCATGGACTTTCACTGAATATTTTAGGGATAAATGAATAAATACTACAAAGGTATTGCATGTTGTTGCTGTACCGAGCAGTAAACTGTGCTGTCTGTGTGTCTGCCACAGTGCCTAGTGTGGGATCATGACTCCAGGGGGAAGCACGACTTCATTGGCGAGTTCTACGCCACTTTCAGGGAAATGCAGAAAATTTCCAGTGGAAATAAGGTCAGTGAATGGAGAGGTGGAGCATAGGAGAGTAGAGGAGAGACTGCTGTGTAACAATTTCATCCTTTTACAATGCGCCTCTAATTTTACTCTCCTGAAATCCAGCACAGATGAAAAAAATGTCTGGGTGCTTCTATATGTTCAAAATACCACAAGTTGTTGCTCTTGTTCTTTGTCTTTCACTTGCTTTTGTTTAAGGTGTCGTGGGATTGTGTGAATCCTAAATACAAACAGAAGAAGAGAAACTATAAAAATTCAGGAGTTGTCATTCTCTCTGACCTTAAGGTAGGGATATCCTGCAGAATTATGTTTAACAGAAGAGGTAAAACTGAAGGGAGTTTACAAAATGTCATAGGCACTGGAACGACATATTTAAATTTTGAAGATATATGCTTGCTTGTATACACGTAGAAATACGCTTCTGTTAGTTTGTGTTTTTGTTATTGTTCACCTCAACGCAAATATTTTTAAACTGTTTACATTGTAATGTTTTCAGTTTCCACTACTTGTTAAAGATACATCACAGAATTTTTTATATGTTTACAGTCAACAGTTGTGTTAATTCTGTTTTAATGACCAGATGCCTTCGACAGTACAGATAAGCACTTCTGAGGTTTATCTCTAAAAGATTTTCTTTCTTCCTCGCAGCTTCACAGAGTGTACTCCTTCTTAGATTACATCATGGGAGGATGCCAAATTCACTTTACGGTAAATTAAACAGTCTGTCTTTGATGATGCTTCACTGTCATTGAGTGATTTTATTTGCACTGGCCTTAGTTTTATGATTTACATTCATATTGCCCTCAACATACTGATCATATTACCATTAAAGGAAGGCTTTGGTATATCTCCTTCTTTGCTGGTCTATATGAAAGTTTTTAAATATAATCATAACTTAGCATTTAATTTAATTTTTTTAAATCTCTTGATGGTGATTTTTTTTGTCTGTGTACAGTAGGGTTTCTTGTTGTAGGCAGCTTCATGGAATAAAATCAAATGTTCTTTAACTCTTGCCCTTTGGGCTGCCCTCAGTATTGCATATTCTCACTCTCTGGCTGGATTACAAAAACTATGAATATTAATCATGAGGACTGCTGTGGTAGATGCAGTTCCTCTTTGTTGAAATAGCTAGATGCTTGGATCTACAGTGTATGGGAGGTGATGCTGCTTCAGTCTATGTGGGTGTAAAAAAATGCAAGTTCTTACCTCTGATCATATAATTTATACTGCCATTAGGCATATTTCAGACTTGCTCACTCATAATGGCTTGGAATATCATAAGAAACCAAGTAAAAGTCTTTGTATGAAGTTAAGTGCCAAAAGAAAAGCCTAATTAATTCTGATATACACACCGCACGCTTTGTATTTTTTTTCCCCACTAGGTTGCCATTGACTTCACAGCCTCCAATGGAGACCCCAGGAACAGCTGCTCCTTGCACTACATCAACCCTTACCAGCCCAATGAGTACCTAAAGGCTCTGATAGCAGTGGGGGAGATCTGTCAAGACTATGATAGGTTTGTCAATCTTTTTTGTTTCTCAGAAAAGGCTTTCTGTGGCCTACAGGGATTGTCAGTGTCTCCTGCTGTGAAACAGAGCTACAGAGTGTTCCTCTCATGCCATTTCATTGGAATCTCTCCCACTGAAACGAGCCACTCCATCTGAACCACAGCATTAGGACTGTAATGGAAATAGTGCAGCAATGAAACAGGATGGCAGAGAATCCTGCAGATCATTATAGCTCTGCTCACCAGTTTGTTGCAAAGCTAATGGAACTGAGATGTTGACCACCAGCTCCTTTTCCTCACATTTATTTCTTCAGTGAAATGAATTTGGCACTTTTAATTTTCTCTAACAGTCAAGCTACACTCTTAACAAAAAAAGCATCTGTTACTTGCAGGCCAAATACAGTCCTGTTTATTGTCTGTTTCTAGTTTACATTAGGAAGTCCATTTTAATCTGTTGATGGATCAGAAAAGTGCTTGTAACTGGGAAAATTAGAGCAAGTAAATTTTGCCTCTGCATTATTTATGCATGAGGCTAATCTGGGGCTGAAGATGGTTCTTGGTGACAGCAGTCAAGGACACTGACACAATATTCTGGATGGACTCCTTTATGGCCCTTTTAAACCAGCCAATTTCAAAGTATCCGTTAATTTTCTCCCTTCTGACTGTGTATGAGACAGATGACATTTTGACCTTTATACTCTATCAACCACAAGAATTTTAAATCTTTTGCAGACATTAGTTACTGACAGCAGAGTTTCTGAGCAAACTGGTGATTTCTTTCTAACCCATTCAAGCGTAATACATTGAAAAAGAACAATCTGAAGCAGCACGTGTTGCACATAGAGATTTTTGTTTTAGCAAATACCAGAATAAAACAAAGTAATCATAAAACAGGTTAAGAAGTGTATCTTGTAAGGACACACTTCTTAATCTGGTTTCTATCGTCACATTTTAAAAAATTATAGGCATCATTGTGTGTAATTTATATCACTATCATTTCTTTTTTTCTGTATGGTGCATTCATGCCATCTTGGTCAAATCATAAAAAATATTATATATAACTTTAATTTCTTGTCACATAGTCACTAAATATTTTTAGTCTTGCGTTATTTCACTGCACAAGCTCCCACACCCACAGGCCAGTTACAAATAACACTCTAGTGGTTGTCTGCATATTTTTTAGTTTACAGAATATGTGAGTGGATCAAAAAAATAAGTAAATAAGAATCCCTCTGGTGTCCTCCATGACAACTAGTATGGCTGTAGAGTAAAAACAAGTTACAAAGTAAAAAGTACCTTGCAAAAATGTCCATTTCCTCAGACATGCACATTTTTCCTTTTTAAGAAACCTGACCCACTATTTAAAGTAAGCAAGTATTTGCTTTTATTGGGATGTTACAGGTAGCAACTTAACTGTACCTGGGAGTATGTGGTGGTCTTTGCAGTCATGCTGTTTTGCATGCCTGTCATAGTTTCTTTGCTCACAGTGGAAGCTGCATGTGGCTGTTTCTCCTGTGGATAACTGACTGATACAGTTTCCTCTCAGCATCTGTTGCAGTGACTGGTCTTCCTTCTTAGCTTGCACAGGCTCATTACCCTGATACAGACGAACACATGCAGAGATAGGGGCTGACACCAGGATAGCAGGCACTTCAAAAAGAAGTGGGAGGCATTATGGCTGGAGAAATAACGGCATGGTGTAAAATCTGATGTAAAGACAGAGGAGGTGCAGCATGGAGCCTGTTTTCCCATGAGAATTCCTGTTACTGTAAATTCAAATACTTGCTAATACAGGTATGAGGTTTTGGCTTCAGTCACACTTGTATTTTTTTTTTAGCTTACTGATTGTCCAATTGAGAACAAATATGTAAAACAACAAAAATATTCTTGGCATACTTGCAGGTACATGCTAATTAATGAAACATTATTTATATGGTTTGTTTTGGAGAAAGACCCTATCTTCTGTCAAAACTAAGCCAGATGAGGATTAACACTCCAACTCCTGATTTATGCAGATCCTCCTATTGAATATCAGCACTGTCTGGCTAATTATAGCAGTGCTATGCAAGAGATAGCACTGGAGACACTGAAATCCTGCCTGAAAATGAGCTGTTCATCGTTGTGGCTTTATCACATTCATGTTTACATAGATACACACCAGCATCATATATGAAAACATGTCTCTGGGCCGATGGCGACTGCAAGTGTAGGCAGCCATTCCCTCTTAAGTTGGAATTGTTATTGAGGTGCAAAACGTGGGCAAGCAAACCTTTTAGCCTTTAGTGAATATAGGTGATGTGGGATTTTAGAGTCCATGCAGAGGAGTGCATTACGGAGTTGGAGTGACTAGTTTTTGTCAGTGTGGGTAGAGGCTCATTTACTTTGCTGAGAGGGCTATTACACTGGGCACATCGCCCTTTGGCTCCTCACATGTGCCGAAAAAGAGAGAAAACCACGACCTCCATGGACTTCAGGCAGAATTCATATGATGAAAATCACTTATAGCTGGTCTTCTCTGTTCTCTTGTCTGGGCTGGTTCTAAGTCGTATCATTTTAACTTTCCATGAAACATATGTACTATGCTACCACAACAGTCCTGGAGTAGAGATAATCAGTCTTCCATATTTGCCTTATTAACAATGACAGGAATACAATACATGCCATGCGAAATTGGCTTAGCTTGAATAAGTCCTTCTGTGTGAAAATATTTTCATGAAAGATCTTTCTCTACAGTAGCAAAGCTAGTAAAAACCAGTACAAACCCAAAACACATTTTGTTTTTTCCTATTATTTTGCACTGATACAGAATGCCTCGATGTGTTTGAAAGGTCACACTCGTGGGAGTAATGCCTGTATTCAGGGGATGTTGGGGTTTTTTTTTTTTCTAAAAATGGATTAAACTTTATTTGACAACATTTAATTGTTGAAGGTGATATTAGAGCTCTTTTCATGCTGTTGTATCAGTTGCACAACCTATTGAACAAGAAATATATTAATTTCAGTGGAGCATTGTTAATGGAGTATTTTTGTCTGGATAGTGCATTAGCCAGAACATAAAAAGAGGATGTATAAAAAAGATTAAGAATACAGTAACGTATGTTATACGCATACCCACATTTTAACCAATGAGCCATAGTCAGGGATGTCTTGATAACTGAGAAAGTATAAGGCATTGTGGCAAATTCCTTAGATTGTCCTTTTGACTCTTCCTAGGTTCCTTGAGCTTGGGCATGAGTAACAGTAATAATAATAATGATAATAACAAGAGCAAAAAAACATGCCTATATTCTTGTGTTAACATAATTCAAATGTTGCTTTTACAAAGCGCTATTACAAGTACTACTAATTATCATAGTACAACTAAAACTTGCCAAGCTGAATTTACTTCTATCAAGAGTCATCCGTTAAGAGTTATTGCTCCCTCTGAAAGTGTGAAAATTATCTCTGCGCCAGTGTTTATGTAAGTCCACACACATCAGAGTTAATCAAACACTCCTGATAGCTCCGAAAAGCTGCCTCAAAGCCACATTAACCACTATAAGTGGATAAACAGCTCTCCAATCAACTCTTGTCAACACACCAAATAGCATAACAACTTTCTGACACTGTATATTTTGCTGTCTGCCCTCTGAGGCATGCACACCATGTCCAGAGTAAATGAATTAAAGACATCATCTCAAAATGTTTGTTCCCTAAACTAAGAGCTGAAGATGTTCTTTGTGATTGCACTGAGCTGGGGAATTTGGGGTTGTCTTGTCAGTCATGAAGGCATGAAATCGATAAATGTTCTGATAATAGAAGGAGCCACTGGAGAAAGCTGTATGTAGGCAAAGAATCCCCGCTGTGGATCAAAATAAGTTGTGACAACACCAGTGCTTACCCTAAATGTCATTATGGCATTGTTATTACTCTTTTAGAAGCATACTACACGTGTGTTTATATTGCTTTATATGCTTTTAAAAATAAATTACATTACTGGGATACTCCAGGAGTGTCTTATGACAAGATTTAAACTTTCAGGGACAGAGTAACAAACAGAGTAAACAGAACTTTATGTTGTAGTTTCTGTAATGCAACAGTGCTTTGTCTTTTGCTATTATCTCTCCTGGTAAAACCCATGACACCGACAAAAAGAAAGAAAGAAAGAAAGAAAGAAAGAAAGAAAGAAAGGAAGAGGTGAATTTCAGTATAAGATTGATTGAATGCTATAGTAAGATTTTTCACACAAGTACTGTGTCATGTAGCCATCAAGTGAACAAATTTCCAGCAATGTATTTACTGGTACTAAATCTGATTTCTGTGCTACAAGCACTTGTTGTCAGCAGTTGAGAAGGTGTACAGTATAGGGTTAGATTTAAAGCTTATTTAAAGCTTCATGGGAAAATGCTTTTTTCCTTCCAGAATGCAAAGTCTATGTTTAGAATTCAGACATACAAATAAAGTTGTAGAGGGAAGACATAATATGCTATCTGGAATGCACAGTCTCATTACTTATACAAAGCTATGTACCCTGGCCTCTCACTGGGGGCAAAGAATCCAGTTTAACAGTCGTTTGAAGTAATATCTCCCCATCTAAATGGTACAATGAAAAATGGATAGGCTGAAAACTGTTAGAAGCCTTTTGAACAGGTGCAAATGTTGTCTGCAGTGACTGTGGGACAGATTTCAAATTGTAATTCAAGCTTTTAACATTTTATAAAATGCAAACAAGCTTGAGGTATGCCCTCAAACTCATAAACAGATGGATAAGCCATCAATATTTTCCAGATTGTTGTGAAAAGACCCAACAGTTTAAAATGCAATAATTCTAATTTATGACTGATTAATTTGCTTATCATTTCAGTGACAAACGATTTTCAGCTTTGGGGTTTGGTGCCAGAATCCCTCCGAATTATGAGGCAAGTATTTCTGTTTGTATCTCAGCTCTTCCTTTTCACTCTATTCAAAGCACTGTGATTCTTCAGGTGAACAGTACAATGTATACTGTATATTAATGTGCCTTTATTGAAACCCTATGTTTTCCACTAACCTGAGACTAATGTTAAGCAAGCCAATTTTCATGACCTGCTTCATGACACAATTTATATTCACAATTTCACATTTAAAACTAATTACTAAGGATCCTTTTATTCATAAGCCCCTTGTCCTAAAATACCAACTCGTCTTGAGAAAATATCATGTTACAATGACATAGAAGCCCCAGAGTGTTGATACTCAATTTACATAAAAATTCATGAGTGTGAGAGCATTTGTTTAAGCAAATTAGACTTTGGGAACCAAAAGCCCTTGGTGATTCTCAATAGAGCCCTGGGGAGATGTCTGTCATGTGAACAGTGAGCGCACACACAGAGTTGAAACATTATGCTCAGATAGACTATCAGACCAGAAGGGCCTGTGCTTAATGTAAGACTGTAATGTGTTATTCTTCTGTATGAAACCCTTATAATTATCATTTCAATCATGCACAGCTTTGCAGCTCAGTAATGCATACTATTAATTCCTGAATTTGTCATAGCAGCGATTGCCTCACAGGAGTCAATTTTAACCTACTGAGTCCTGTTGCTTTGTTGTGGCTGGTGGTGCAGGTGAATGCAACTTAAGTCATTAGACAAATCAAGAACTACATCTGTGGAGTCATAGGGTACAGACATGCAATAGGTGTTTGAAGTACCTGGGCTCTAATGACTTTGGTATCATTCATTATGCATTATGCATATTAAATATGATGTCTAAAAAAGTTTAAATAAAGACTAAAAAATGTTAATTTTCCAGCCTTAGATGTATCACATAGTCAAGTGAGTTAAGTGAGCTATGGGAATTATTAGGAACCCTAATGGAAAATAAATGGAAAAAATAATTTTGTCTATTTATTATTTCTCATAAGGCTTATGTGATTCATACAATGATTTGCTGAAGAAAGTTGAATCCTTTAACGTTTTTCTAATACAAGACAAATATAAGAATATGTATAAAACAAGTAACTACTGAATTGTAGAAGTTTTTTTTTTTAAACTTATGATTAAATCATAAGAGAAATGATGGGAAAAGAGCCAGCTTTCCATCGTGTGGAGCAGCAGAAAGTGAAGTGGTTTGGGCATCTCACAAGAATGTTGATTTCCCAACCGGCTCATAGTGCATATAATATGAGAATGTCTGGACACAAGGCCAGAGAAAGACTGAAGTAGACCTGGATCGATGGTGTCAAAGGGAATGCTGTTGGCACATGGTATTGCACCAAGGCAAGCTTTCCAGCTGGCAGCAGACAGAAAGCTCCTTCTTCCCCTGATGCCTAAAACAGCATAAGCAACTGGAAAATAGATTGAATAGATAGATAGATAGGTTAAATCATATGTGGGTCTAATTGTAAGGACTGGGAAATCCATTTTTATTTTTTATTTTTAAAAGGGAAGCCTCACATTTCATTGCACAACAAAAGGTCTTTGGCATTTCAATCTAAAGCATTTCTTCTTTGTAATGCATGATTAACAGCTGAAATTTGGATAAAGAATATCAAAAGGTTAAATCATATCAATAAATAATACAAAAAAGAGTTTTTTTCACCTACCTTGCCTGTATTTGGTGTGGCATTCTGTTGCCTTTTGCATAAGCAAGATCCTCATTTACATGTGGTCCTGAGCCAGTTGTTTTTGACCTCTTGTGGGTTTCCTGGGTGGCCTAAAAGTACGTTTGATTTTAACTTGATTATACCTGCTATTAGATTCACCTGCTGAATGCAAACTGTTCAGATGTGGGTGTAGTACATATTCATGCAAATGATTCCCTGACCATAGAGGCACATTCACAGCAAGTAAGTGGGATATTTTTTGGATCAAAAACAAAACAAAAAAGTTAAAACTACAGTGTCCACTCTGTTTCTTTTGATAGGCAGAATAGTTAAGATTGTAATATTGGATGTCTGTCATACCACAGCAGGAACGAAATTACCAGTGCCTAAAGATGCTCCATTCTAAGTGTCTCTGAAAGCTGTGTGTGAGCCAGCAGAGAAATACAAATAGACCATTTACAAGGAAGGTAGCCATTATTATTATTATTATTAGACATTACAATGTCATTAATGTTATTACAGCGCTGTGTTTTACTGGTGTGGTGGTTAAATGCTCTGCACAGCTACTGAATTCAGGCTGTATATAGACAAAAGTGACTTTAAAAAAGTAGCCAGCTGGAGAAGAGTCAGCTGTCACTGATCTGGTTGACAGTTGGTGCTCGTGGGAAAAAAAACTGTTTCTTTTGAGAGGAGGATTCAAGAAGAGGATTTTATTTTTGCCAATTAAACAGCTTTGAGGTAAAGAAAATCTATCTGACATTTGGATGGCAGGAATAAACCACTGAAAAGAAGAGTGGGTGCAAAACCATTTTCGAAACCAGATATTAGGCATGTAATGCATGCTTTATGCTCATTACTATACAACATCTTGAACAATTGATCCAGGATAATAAAACAGACACTATACATACACCATTATGTCACATAATCAAGTCTAACAAAAAAAAAACAACTCCTGAAAACAAACAGGTTATTCTTTCTCTTTTGTTTTTTAATTAATTTTCATAGTATCTGTCAACTTCATATGCAAACCTCCTAGTAAAGTTGTTGAACACCAGTTCCTGAACTAATTTTCTCTTAGGTTAGTATTAACACATATTTACCCTTGATTAGTTTACATGGAAAACTGTTTAACTACTTTTTTTATTTAATTCACTATATATTTACTCTGTCTTTTTACATTAACATTCATCTTAAAAATGGTGTGGTCACTGTAACTACACCCCAAAAGAAACAACACATTTGTGTTGGGGGAAAAAGCATTTAATTTATTTGCTTTATGATATTAAAAATTACTAGCATATGTGTTGCCTTTATATTTTGTAGCCAAATGATTTTGAATTGGCTAGCCAGTGTACTGTTGTCATTCTAGGTCATTCTTTCTTGCCAAATTCAGATTGAAAAGCTCTCACATTTATTGTTATAACATGAACACACATTAATTTTTTTTGTCTATTTTCAGTCACTATTCTTCTTGGTTCTGGGTTATTTCCACCAAAAATTCTTGTACATATTACATAATTAATTAATTAATTAATTAATGCATTCATTCATTTAGAATGTTGAAGTAAAAGAAAGGGTTTAAATTTATTCACCAAACCCTAAATTGGAAGGGTTTCACAACTTCTGTTTCCATTCACAGGTGTCCCATGACTTTGCCATTAATTTCAACCCAGAGGATGATGAATGTGAAGGTAGGTACCAGGGCTTTGTTTGCAAATTTCCCTTGTAAATATATAGCTGTGCTGATAATACTAGAAATATCATCTACAATCTGACAACACAGTTGGTAAAATAACATAAACTAAATAGCTGTGAGCATTTCTGCATCCATTGTTCTGTAATTTTGCACTTATCAGTCTTATTTATGGATTTTGTCATTGATTGGTTAAAACCTAAAACTTCCAGAGGACTTAATATTTTCATTTTGTGTGAAACAAAAATTCAGGCAGCCTTTTTGATATCACTCTGCAGTTGCTTGTTAACTGACAAGTGTAGATAACTGTATTGATGTGTCCTTGAATTTGTTCTGCTCTTTTTTTTGATCAGGGATTCAAGGAGTGGTTGAGGCATACCAGAACTGCCTTCCTAAGATCCAGTTGTATGGGCCAACCAATGTATCCCCGATCATTAACAGGTTAGCCAAGGTGGCAGCAGGCGACGGCAACATTAAAGATGCTTCTGTGAGTGCACCTTTTTTTTTTTTTACTGTTTTAGAAATATATGGGTGTAATATGGTCTTTGTTTTTATGGGGTTTCTATCTCTATGGGGTTTCTATGGGGTTTATAATGATGCTGTATGGTGCAAAAGAAGTAAGAGAAGTATTTTTAAAGGATTGATTGAAGTTATACAGGGCTGAAGGGATGGTGCTTTATTTAACATATTTTGGTATCGCTGATTTTTTTTTCTAGTACAGCAGTTAAAATAATAACTGCAGTATGATTAATAGAGTTACAAAGTTCTCTCACGTCAGTAGTAAAAGCACAAGATTTTGATACTTGCACTTTCTTAAATTAGTCACTGCCTGCACATACATTGTATTTTAAACTATTTCGCATAATTTGATTGGGCTGACCTTTATTATAATTTATTTCTAAATGTCATTCTTTTGATCAGTATCGGCAAAAAAATTGCTATTCATTGAACCAGTCCAAAATGTTGTCAGTTTATTGTGCCATGGTAATATTCTTGGTCCATGCTGCTCACATAATTACATACACTAGTCACTTGAAAATCATTTTATGCACATGGAAACACACCAGATGTCTCTGCAGCAGCAGTAGGATGTGATGTACATTCACTGTCTTTTGTTTTTCTTATGCTTATTTTTTATTTGTCTTTGACTCTCTTGTTTTCTATGTAATATTTTTACTAACTAACAAAAACCCATCATCTTTTACACTCAGTGGAGGCTGTAAAATTATCCAGAACAGCATGAAAGGTCTCCTTCAGATGACAGCACACACTGAGCTTATAACCACATGTTGTGGTTGAAATGGGTTAACATTAACACGGCCTAATTCACACTGAAAGGTCTTATCTTCTTCCAGCGATACCACATCCTGCTCATCCTCACGGATGGTGTAGTGACTGACATGGCTGACACACGTGAAGCCATTGTACGAGCTTCCTACCAGCCTCTCTCCATAATCATTGTGGGTGTGGGCAATGCAGACTTCACAGACATGCAGATTTTGGATGGAGACGATGGAGTCCTACGCTCCCCGAAGGGCGAGCCGGTCCTCAGGGACATCGTTCAGTTTGTGCCCTTCAGAGACTTCAAAACGGTCAGTTTTTCTCCATCTGTCAATCTCCACTTGTTGACTTTCAGCATTCCTTTTCAGTCCCACTGCCTGTGATTGCTGTGCCAGAGATGACCATGAACATTAAATCTTTTTTGTTTCTAAGCCTTTATCATTTAGAAGAATTAGAAGGCAGCTTTTACTGGTTTTGCAACTGCTACAGATGGCCATCAATGGCTGGAGGAAATCCAGAAATTTGTACATACAAGAATGGGTTCTTAATGTTGTTACATCAAATTAGTAACATTTTAGATATTTTACAGTCTGTACAGTCAATATTACAGTCTGGTATATATTGCAAGTCTCATGTACTAAACAATTTTCCTATTTTTCTTGATGCGCTGAATACATGGATCAAAGAGTTTCTGGTTCAACTGTCACCATTTAAACACCACATCAGTAAATACTTTCTAAAGTAATGGTGTTCCTCTCTTTAATAGAATTATAGAGACTTCATTTTAGTTCACTTATTGTATATTTTTTCCATCAAAAATATCAATAACAATGAACAAAAATGCAAACACTGCAAGACATATTATTCATTTAAATGTAACCCTTGGGATCAAGGCAGAATAGACTTTTTCCAGAATATGCACATAAGAGGTACTTTCTAATACAGTGTCTACAGACTCTGATATACCTCTCTTAATTTATCTTAAACAAAGAGAGAAGTTTTAGCGACCACAGTCCCCAGATCATAAGAAATCTTATAAGTTTTGCCAAGAAAATACTTTTAAAAAAATATTTCACCATTGTTTTGACAACTCCAGCTGTTTCTCTGTTTCTGTTGCAGGCTTCACCTGCAGCCCTGGCCAAATGTGTTCTGGCAGAGGTGCCCAACCAAGTAGTAGAGTACTACAGCCATAAGGCCATCTCCCCTATGTGTCCTGTGAGGGACTTATCGACGCCCATCCTCAGCCCAGTTGCCACCACCCCAACAGAATAACTGCATACAATGTTCCTGTGACTAAGCTTTGACCAGAGCATCAGTCTGGCAAACTGGGAAGGAAAAGGGACGTGTGTCTCACTACTGTAGACAAAAACTGAAAAGAAAAACCTTCTAAATCTATTGTCACTCATGCATTTCATTTTTCACAACAAGGAATGTGTTTACACAAGGACAGTACTAGAGCTATTGTGAGTTATAATCTGTGCACAGTGTGGATTAAACACTTCTCTCTAGCTGTGCAAATTGACCATCCAGCTGTTTCAGCAGCAGGCATCTTGGAGGATTTTTCCCCCTGATTTTTATGCATGCAGACCAATCCCTTAGTGATGATGTACGGATCAGATGCAGGCTTAACATTCTTTGTTACCCCTGAAGTTCAGCATTTTTCCCTTATATCATACAGTATGTTCAGAGGTTTTTGAAGAGGTACTGTACAGGATGATTTAATCAAAATGTAATTGTTTTGAACTTAAATATTTATGTATGTTTGTATGTATGTATGTATGTGTGTATGTGTGGGTGTATGTCTGTATGATGCATTAAACATCCTTAAAATTTTAAATGTGAAACAAAAGTAGTCTGAGATTGGCATACCGCCACCAAGGCTGGACAGTCCTCAAATTTCTATGTTTCAATTTATAGAAATTGAAACAGAACCAATTTTCAGTGAGGTACAAAAATCAGTTCTACAATCTTAGTCCAATCTATATTACGAGAAACACAAATTTAAAAAAGAAAATTGATATTATGCATAATGACAAACTTTCCTCAAACTCACAATTTTGAAGAATCCTTCAAAAAGATGAAATAAAATCCAGATCCACACTGACTCCAAAAGTTAGTCACCTCTAGGTGCTAACCACGTTCCACCACTGGCGAAATTTTTGTACCAGTCGATCTGTAGGGTTTGTACGTATTGCTAACAACCAATCAGACAAACAAACTGAATCAAAACCATAACTTCCCCTGTACATCAAAATCTGTCTGCAAAATTTTCCAACAACCCATGAGTTGATGTTGGAATAGGCTACAAATGCCTACTTTCTTGTAGTAACTTGTACATACGTATATTAGAATCAGTTGCTAAGGCTAAAAGCTTTTTTCCAAAGGGCACAGTCATAATCAAAAACTCAAGAGCTGCCCTGAATGCTACCGCAAGAACTGGGACCACTCCTCCCTGGCAAACCAAAACAATTAGTGACATGTGTGGTTGACAACTGATACAATTTGCCAAGTATTCTGTGTAAAATAAGCACCTAAATAACAGTTATGATCCAAGAAAACCTGGTGATAAAACAGCAGCCTTGGAAATATCTTTGTTGAGCTCCATTGTGTCAGACTTGTTCATCTTAAACATCTGTGAAACAGAAAGTGACATAATAACTTTAGCAATCTGCAGTATTTGCTACAGCTTCAGCTCTTGGAATGCTTTTTAAGTTTCAGCAGGGATCCAGAAAGATACAGCAAGACAGAAATGGAAGATGTGTTTGGGTGGCTGAGTTGGCTGTGTTGCAAAAGGTTGTAAAGCGCTCCTTTTCTGGGGGTATCTGTGAACAAAGCTTGAGTAACATGTTTCTCAAAAAGCTTATCAGTGATTGCACCTTATTTTTGGTCTTTTGTCAAGTGGCTATGGTGTAAGCTGTGAAAGTCATGCTTTCGTCAGGTGAATCCTTTTTCTCTGAATTGTACATCTTTGTTGTCATCCCTAGGCCATGCAGGTGTACTTTCTGCAGTGACTTCATTCAATAGATATATTTCCTTTCCTTTCTTGCTGCCTTTTGTATAAATTCTACTTGATGTTTCATGAGAAATTTAACAAGTGAAAAGAACAAATGAAAGCACAAAGCCAATCGTTGGTGCTGTAATTTACAAAAATACTACCCATTACATTTACATCAGATAGATACATTCAAAAAATAAGTATGATCATTACCATTTTTTTTCTCAGTGATTCATTTTTTTTAATCTGCTAAAGGTCTCTCAATGGCAAACTGTTCTGGACTGAAACATAGTCCAAAAATATAAATCTATTTATTTCAGTTCCAGCTTACCAGAAGGATCCCTATTTACTAGATGGGAATCTTTTATCTTGCTGTTCTATTGAGCTTTACAATGTTTAATATATAAAAGATGTAATCTTTACTTTTATTCATCCTGCTTGGGCTTTGTCAGATTTGTTCAGATTGTAGCTTGTAGCCTGTAACTATGTAAGTCAGAAAAAAGCATTCATGTTTTTCCCATATTATAAATCCTACAGTGCTTAAAACACAATCTCTCACTGCAACTCTTTGAAACAGGAAAACACATTTATGTTTGAAATGGTTTAAAGAATATATATTGTAAATACCTGTGTGAATCTAAAAAAGAAATGAGAGATTGTGTATTTAAGTTACTGATAATTATTTTTTTCAAGGAGTGTGCAAAAATTCAACAGAACTAGGAAGAAAGAGTTTAATAGATCATTTTCACCATCAAAAGGCATCTGCTTAGCATTTAACTCATTTTGTCAATGTATGAATAATCTTGACACCTCAAAACCAAAATGTTTCTTTTGCTTAATCACTTCAAAATTATACTGTCTATTAATCAGCACTGATTCAAACTTTTTTTAGGTTTGTATTAAATATGAGAAAAATCTCTCTGTAAGCTAAATAAATAGAACAGTCTCCATTTGTTTTTAATTCTACATGAAATTGTGCATTGATATTCTGTAATGCTTTTGATTTCAGTTTTGGCTCCAAAGAAAGTGATATATTCTCCTAAAATGTAATATTTGATGAACAATGCTTTAAAATTGTTGATCATATCTATCTATCTATCTATCTATCTATCTATCTATCTATCTATCTAGATAGATAGATAAACTTTGATTGGCGCTCCATGTTTAACCATGCTTCCCCAGATACAGACAATTAACTTCTTGTTAATGCTCCTAAACACAGCTACCTCTTCTGTCGACTGCTCTCTGAACTCCTTTGAAGATCAACTGCTGAGGTGTCTTCTGCCACTGTGGATCACAGGATGAGGCCTATCAATTCAGCAGGCCCAGATTTGGAGCCATACTCTGTTACTCGAATGTAAATAATCCTGGGAGAGGGTTTGTCTCGTAACTGCAGCTTAGCTCCATGTGTACAGCTTACAGCAGGTTAGGAACGAATGCAAAAATGAGGAAATACTCAGCTGAATTAAATCGCACACAAGCTTTTAGGCTATTTATTCAGAAATTTTGCCTTTTCTGCATGATGAATAATTGTTTTTATACTCATGCGTCTTAATATAGTCCCAATTCATCTCCAGTAAATGATTTACATCACAAAAAGTGTTGTGGGAAAAGTTGCCATTCTTAGATAATTACTATAATAAAAAAGAAAAGCATTTTTGAACGCTTTTATCAATGAAACAGCTTTGTGGTTCTCCAAAGATCCTCAGTTGCTGCTTATTAGAACTAAATATGGCAGAAAGTACAGATATGAACTAAAAATTCTGTTCCTTGAGGGCAAGCCAACTCCCATATTAATATCTGACAGCATCCGTATTCATTCTGTGATTCGTGCCTTAAATGGCAATCCCTTTTTGTCCCCTGTTACCTATATCGTCCTACCCGACTTTGCCTCAGGTTATGAGCTCCTCCAGCGCAAATGGTTGATTACCTTTGACTCTTAACATTTGTTTTGTTAAATGTGATTAACAATTGATCAAAAAAGCGACACAAATATACCAAAAGAGTATTTCCAAACATGAGTCAGTAATGTAAATGTTTCAAGCTCCAAATGAATTACAAAATGTATTTGATGTCTTATGGCAGTACAACAGTGATGCATGGGTCTTTATTGCCTCACCAGATTTGCCCAAAACAAGTCTTGGAAATCTATTTTAAACAGTGTCTTTATCTTTTTCATTTGGTTTTCTGACAATTAGTAAAATAAGAAATGCTAAAATCTTCAAAGAATACTGCGTGTTTATATGCAAGAACTTGCTGAACCCAGGTGCACGGCTTTGTGAGATTTAATTAGATTTTTAAAAATCTCCTTGTTGTGATGGGAGCTTATCTATTGTACCACAGTGGTTCAAATAAGAGTTAACTTATACAAAACACTGAAGACACTAAGACCACAGTTCACAAGCCCATCTTGCTCTGCAGATTGAAAAAAGCTGTGAGGAATTCACTGAGCTGCTTATTCCTCCATAGCTATTCTTGCACTATTGTCAGACAAAATTAACAAGTCATAGGTTTTACACCTCCTCGTTGTATTCAAACTTTACCATACACTCTCCCTTTCTTTGTCTCTTTCTATCTTTCCGTTCCTCACTGTTCAGTCTGTTAAACAGAGTAAGGTTTGCAGTCCATAGCTGCAATATGAAATTGGCTTAACTGCAGGCCATGTGGGTAAGAAGCATCCCATGCATCATTAGTAAATATTTGATTTCTTCAAAGGGAAGAAAGGGATTTATTGCATGCGTACTTTTATTGTTAAGCTGTGCTGTACAGTCATTCCTTTGGATTTTATGATATGCTAATATGCAAGTCTGCATTTGCACAAACCTCTGTTCCTGTACTTTACGCTGTTTGTCTTGCAGTTAGTTAAATAAATCTAATTATTTAAGTGAAACTGTCTCTGGGATTTGTTTTTGTTACAGAATTTAGATTATTAATTTGTTCAAAGCTGAATTTGCCTTTATCTGTCTTTTTTGTCATCTAGGTTCTTCTGATTCTACTCTCTTATTTCAGTCAGCTGCTCACAAAACATGCCCTTGCTCCACGCAGCCACACAGGAAGGATGAAACAAGAATTCATTACTGATGTGCTTGGTAAAATGTAGGTTATGCTATCATCTACACATTTGCTTTGTGTAGTTTGCTCATGCTGTGAGTACCTTGCATGGAAAGAGGGACTAAGCCTACTCTTTAATTCCATCAGACAGCTCCTTTCATTTAACGGCTATTGTTGAGAGCACTGAATAACGGTTGTTTCCATGGTGACACCTACTTGTGGGGAGATGTAGACCTTCATTTTTGTCAGATTCAGGGACAAAGATGCAGGATGTGGTGAGGACTCTGGCAGGAGGTCAACCTTACATTTTTATGAGCAGAGGAGGGTTTGATTGTGATGACTACTGTCTTTATCAAGGCCACTGAATTTCCAGGGTGGTGGTGAGCCTCAGGTGGGGTCTGAGTTCAGTGCAGACAGCTCCTCTTTCTCTCAGTTTCAGTCTCTCTTCTGCAACCCTTTTTGTGCCTGGTTGACTGATTTATGGCCACAATTAAAGAACACTCACCAGTGCTTAACATTCACTGGCAATAAAATCAACAGCAGGCTTGCACCCTGGGACAGGGTGCTGTTGTTTAGCGAAATTATCTCATTGCCTCCATGTTATCACATTACTTTTAATGCCTTTAAACTCAGCTGGGTTTGGCTTCCACTGGTGTAACTGGAGGTCTAGCTGGAGGAGCTACAAAAGCTGGAAGGACATAGGACTCATTGGTTTTGTTCTCAGTGGCTGGGTGCCTATAATGAGGAAATGACTAATAAAAGATGGAGAATGGGAAATCTCAGCAGTAATTAGCAATCTCCTCCTTCCCCCGAGAGAACAGTACACACCTTTGAAATGCTTCCAGCTAGCTCATATGCTGTTGTCTCTCACTTGCTTTTTTATCACCCTGGTACTCAGAATATATATCAAAGCACATGCATTTATATTCTTACACACACACTCTGAAGAATGAAGCCAGCTTGGAAGTAATTAAAAATACTTTTGTGAAAAGCACCTGTGCAAGCTACAAAAAGGAAAAGCAGCTCCTACAGTACCAGTATATTATATTATCTTAAAATGATGCCATGTTCCCAGTCACCGGTAGTTTTCTTGGCACCCTTGGTCGATCATGCATACGGAGAGCTTGATTGAAGTGAGTCTTTTGAAACATGTCAACAGATGAGTCATCTGGAATCAGCATTCAAGCATCCTGATAAGAAAGAAAAGAAGACACAGCACCACAGAAGGGGCTGTAGCTGTGATTTTTAGTTCAGTTGAATTGACTCTTGAGAAAAAGTTGTGCAGCCCAGCAATGTCATCTCACGGCCCTGAATTGTGTCTCATTTGCTTTAGCACTCTCCTGCACATTCTCGCTTTTCATTTAAATTTTCACAATTATTTTGTGACTCGTAAGCCATTGTCAATGCTTGTGGGAAAACAAAAAAACCTTTAGCATTCAGTTTAAGTTTTCCCATGAGTATTTAATACAAACTGCTCATCATATTGTAAGAACTTCGGAGGCTGTGTGCTTGAGATAAATGCTAATGTAAGCATGACAATATAGTCACAATGACAATGCTAATGTACTATTAGAAAGAAATGTTTACCAGATTCATCATAGTTTGAATTGGTATGCTGAATATGCAAATTAGTACTAAACAGAATATACAGCTGAATTTAATGGGGATGTCATTTTGCAGATGTGATTGTCAACAAATGAAATTAAAAATTAAAATAGGGCTTTCACAAGATAGAAAGTTAAGGGATCACTTAAGTTGTTTCAGTTTTATACACAGTTTAAAAATCTTATTTTATTTATTCATCTGAACTTTATTTAGAGTCAGAAATTCTTTAAGGGACGGTCCTATAAAAAATAGATTTTCTAACAGATAAAAGACATTATCACAATTGGTTGATTAAAAATAGCTAAAAACTCTGTTTAGTGATGATTGGAACTCTTTTTCCTTCAAAACAGCCTTAATTCTTAATGGCAGTTCCTGTAGATTTGTTAGCTGCACATCCATGATGTGAATCTCCCATTCCACCACATCCCAGAGATGCTGCATTGACTATGAACTGGTGACTATGGAGGCTATTTGAGTACAGTGAACTCACTGTCATATTTACAAAACCAGTTTGAGATGATTGAGCTTTGTAACACAAAGCCCAATCCTCCTGGAAGCAACCAACAGAAGATGGGTACCCTGTGGTCACAAAAGGATGGACATGGTCAGCAACAATGCTCAGATAGGCTGTGGTGTTTAAACAATGCTCAGCTGGACCCAAAATGTGCAAAGATAATGCCCCCCCCCCCCCCCCACACACATACACACACACACACACACACACACACACACACACACACACATCCCCATGGAGCCTAAAGCTTCCAAACGAGTGATCAGTCTTAACAGTGACTGATGCCTCA
>VUQH01077824.1:4701-58281 GCA_015106775.1 Etroplus canarensis
AAATAACAAACAAAACAAAAAAAAAAAAAAAAATCTGCATTAACTTTAAATGCTGGAACTTGAGGATGGATGATACATGTTTCAGACTATCATTTTCTGATTCAACCCTAAAAGGGAACATCTAGTAAAGCCAGAGACACCAGAAATTTGTTCACTTGCAACACGTTTTCCAGGTTTGACAGGATGCTGCGGCTCCACCACAGCCGTCAGCTGCTCTCGCTGGCGGCCCTTCTGGTGATTGTGAGCTGCGGAGGAGGCGAGCAGCGGAGAGGGACGGACGGCAGCAGCACAGGTGGCAGCAGCAGCAGCAGCAGCAGTAGACGTTTTCATAAAATCCAGCATGGCCAGTGCACCTACACGTTCATTCTACCTGAGGCGGAGGCCGCCGGAGGAGGCTCCTGCAGGGAGGCGAAAGCCAGTAGCTCGCAGTACGACGCCAACTCTCTCCAGAGGGACGCTCCGCCACCTGAGCCAGACTTCCCCAGCCAGAAGATCCAGCAGCTGGAGCACATCATGGAGAATTACACCCAGTGGCTGCACAAGGTATGGAGGGAATCGGGAATTTCGTATATAAAGAATCACAGGAATGCTGTAATGAGAACCATGTTGAAGATGTTGGGATTGCAGATGCATGACAGTGCCGCTGCTTTGAAGTGGCCCTCTGCAGCGCATGTGTTGAGATGTCGGGTGTGTGGTCTGTTTGTGGCCTTACTAGATAACTTGTTTTGGTTTCTGGATGAGGCTCTCAGACTAAAACCATGCGGTGTTTTGCTGTTTTCTTGTAGTCGACACGTTGTTTGTCATGATGTTTGTCAGTAGGAGAGTTTATGCGCTTTAGAAGTGGAGCTTTTTTGTCCCCCCCCCCATCCCCCTTTCTGGGTGATGCTGTGTGGCCAATTTCAAAATAAAATTCCAGAGCGATGGCATTGCCACACAAAAACACTGACAACATCAAAAAGGGCAAAAAAAAAAATGTTAAAATGCACTGCTGTCACTGTGCCTGCATGGTCTCATCATTTTTTGTTAGTGAGTTAACATACAGGCTTTTATTGGCTGCTTATGATCTGTTGTTGTGCAACTGTGTACATTTACTGGACTGCACTTTCTGTTCTAGATGTCACACAGCTGTCTGGTGTTCACCCTACAGGCATCCTTGTACTGCTGCCCCTCTCAAACCAGCAAACACATCTATATGTTTTTTGCTGCTTTCTTTCTGTTCTTGTCCCTGAGTAAATGACAACATTCCACAGTTGTCCTCTTGAGTTGCATAGATCGTCGGTCATACAGCAAAGGTAGCTGTGTCAGTCACCCTCTGTTCTCCTGCGGGCTGTCTCTTTAATGGCAGGAAGTCAGAGTGAGCCCCAGGAGACTCAGAGAGGAGGAAAAGACAGAGGAAGAGAATGTGCTCTTTATTTTGTTCAAGTGTGAGTTTAACTTGAAATTCCAGTTCATGTAAAAAGTGTTTGTATGAAGATTTTTTTTAATTTAAGTGGTGTAGGCTATTAGTTAAATACTTCCTAATTGATTTCTGAAAAAAATAATAATAATAATAATAAGCTGAAGATCCATTAAGGTGTTCATGGTGTTCAAATATGGTCCTTGTGTGATCTTAATAAGATGTAAATTCTGAGGCCATATCTGATATGGTTTGGCAGGCACTCTGCTTTTTCAGGCTTTGAGACTTTGTGTCTCCAAAAAGACCAAGACCATCTCTCTGAAATGAATACATGGATCAAACAAACAAACTTCCAAATTTGGCATCGCAGGCTCTCCTGCTCCTCGACTTTCCATGGTGTTGTTGCTCCACAAATAAGATTAGCATGTCCAATCTGTGATTAACCGTTTAAAGATAATGGCTTTTTTTCCCCCTATAACTTCTCAGTGTAACACAGCAAATACATGCACGGTCATCATCTGATGGATTTGATGGATTTCAGAGTAGCTGGGAAATTGATTTACCTGCATTTCATTGGTGAAGCTGTTCATAAGCAACAAGTGTGTCCTCCCAAAGCTGTCTGAGCTAAGCTGTCTGCTTTTTATTTTCTCACAGAAAGTAAAGTTTCACTCCACAGGTTGGAGGAAATGGTCATTTCTTGTCAATTAACCAGGTGCTGGCTGCACTCTTGTATAGCAAGATGTTGACTGAGTTTATAATTAGGGAGGTTGTGTTGGGGGCTACTTCACCCTCCAGTGAATTCAGAGTATCTTACCAGAACTAAAGAATGCAGAAATGTGTCTTATTCCAGCTGAAGTAGTACAGCAGAGCACCCTTGTAACTGGACAGTCACACTGCATCTGCTGTTCTACTGTTCATTGTAAAACAGTCAGTACATGTACATCTGTATATACAGAGTTTTATTGCTTTATTATATTATCTTATTTTTACTTTATTTTTATTTGATCTATTTTGTGGTCTTACTCTATGTTCTATGTTTCATGTTGCACCATTGCGCTGAAGAAAATTCTTAGTTTGTGGAGCCTTTCACTGACAATGGCAACAAAAAATCATTCTGATTCTGATTCTGAAAAAAAAACAAAAAAAAACAGGGATATTGACATTACGGGACAGAATCTGTCCAATACCAGCATATCATTGCTTTGTCACTGACTTGATCTAATGCTATACAACACCAATTAAGACATGTTGTACTGCAAATTTTAAAAAGCTTTTTATGTCACTTTGCCTTTAAAGGGCAGCCAAAGGGGAAAAAAAAGGGTAAACACGATATGCGTTTCATTTTTTGGGTCATATAAATGTTTGTTGATGTTTTCAACTGTATTTTTTTTTTTTACCACTGTGAGCCAAATGTCCAGAAACCTGTGTGTTTCTGGACATTCAGCTACTTTCACCTGCTCCGTTTTTCCCCTAAAGGGGTCACCAGAGATTTTTATGCTGGGTGCCCTTCCTGACACAACCCTTCTATTAATCCGGGCTTGGGATCGGCACCAGGAGTACGCTAGAAGGCCTGGGCTGTGTCTCCTCTCAGTTGTGAACTGGAGGCCTTTCACATGTGAGGCGAATGTGTAAACTACTACACTATGGAAACATGTGTGTTTCTGTATAACTCTCAAAAACATTTCAAGTGCCAAAAAAAGGCCAGGGGTGAAATAATACCAGCTTTATCTTTGCTCAGTGAACCTCATCTGTCTATGATAGTACAGGGGACACTATAAAAACACAACAGCAGCATTCGCTGACTGACGGTTTGACTAATGAGACCTCTAGAATAACTTTCCCCTCAGATGTAAAAAGGGGAGCAAGTGAAAATGCCAGACATCACAACTGCTGTTGCTATCGTGCTTTTTCCCTGACACCTAGGTGTTTGTCTTGCAGGACCAAAAACAGTTTTATCATAAATTTCCTGACATATTTTGTAAATGTGTGCTGATAGTGTAAATAAAAAAAATATACTGTCCAAAAGCATAGGCATAGGTAGCTCAGCAATAAAAAAGGAATTCTCTCTTGGTCATTTCAGAAGGGGAGTTTAAATACACAGTGGTAATTCAGACTAATTATACTACATGGGGGGTGGGGGGGTGGACATCAGGATGCAGTTAACATTTTTCATTGGACAGAAGATTAAGTGTCCCAGCCAGTCTATCTATCTTAATCACGCTGCTCTTTTTACTGCTTGTCCAAAAGAAAGCTCGCCCTGATGTTGCTCCAACCAGCCCTGATGAAAGAGACGGACAGAGAAGATTATTATAGATAGCAGCCCTGTGCCTGGGCTCTCAGTCCAGTGTGGGGGGTAGACAGTTAAGAGTGATGTAGCAAACAGCTGTTGGGGAAGTGTTTTAAGCCTGAGATCTTACCTTTGTCAAACCAGGGTAGAGTATATGGACGCTGATAACATTCCTAACCAGTCAAAGGTGGCCCGTGTTTGTTCAAGGATTACTTCTGTGTCCTGTCTGCAAGGTGAAGAGCCACAGACAAGCTTTCTTTACCAGAACTTTACAGGTTTATAGCATGCAAACGAGCATGCAGAGTGCACCCAAACACCAAGCAAAGAACCCTGTTACAGTATTAATATTGAGATGAATAAATACTGTTTGGATAAAATCCTGCAGTTTGACTCTTGAACAAAATAAACAGTCATTTTGATTATTATACTTGGATATGTTACATTAATCTGAAGTACTGACAATTGCTGCACTCAAACTACAAACACTAAGGATCTTATCAGTATTATTAAGCCACATGGCACCTATTAAATTTTTTTTAAATTCAAGTATAAAAACACTAGGCATTTTTCATCCAGTTCCAGCAGCGTATGCTTCTACCAGCTGTTGCCAAGGCCTAAAATGAAACTATAAATGTATATAGAGCTCATCCACAGAGTCTGACAGACATCACAAATAACTGGTAAAGAACACACCACAGCAGGGTGAGCTAGTTTGCCTTAAAAGATTATTATTCCACTATTTTCAGTGCAAATCTGTCTACATCCTTTGTAAAATCAAGAGCTGAATAGAATCAGTGCAGCTCAAGGCTGAAGGCCTGACTAGCTCAGTTGGAAGAGCATGAGACTCTTAATCTCATGGCTGTGGGTTCAAGCCCCATGTCAGGCAAAGAAGTTCTGAACAGTGGAAAGAAAAGACATCTTAGTTGAAAGTTGTGGCTTTGGCTAAGGTTAGGGTGTCTACTGATCAGAAGGTTTGTCATTTTTTCTTCAGTCCACATTCCAAAATGTCTATGGGCAAATACTGAACTCCAGATTTCTCTCAATACAAGTGTGGACATATGCATCACTGTTAGAAAGAGCTTAAGACATAGATAAAGTATTGTGTGAATATGGCTTAGAGTAAAAAATGTTATGTATGTACCAGTCCATTCAGTTGCAGAGATTTGCTTCTTAGGATTTAAATATTTTCTGCTTATAACTTGTGTGATTTATGCAATTTAAGACACAAAAATGACCCTCAGTGTTCATCTCTCCATAAGGTCCGAGTCCTTCTGGGTTGTCTCTACCTACTGTATGCATTCGCAGGTCACTGATAATGTTATGAAGCTCATCTGTAGATGTTTAACTGGGATATCCCAAAATCTGCCAATCAAAATGGTCATCTTTGTAACACTTGTTACACATCTACAGATGGGCTTCATAACATTACATACATACAGTAGGTAGAGACAACCCAGAATGACTCTGACCTCATGTAGAGATGAACACTGAGAGTCGTTTTTGTGCCTTAAGCTGCATAAATCACACAAGTTATAAGCAGAAAATATTTAAATCCTAAGAAGCAACTGTAGCTAAATGCACTGGTACCCATATATATACATACACAATGATTAGGAAACAACCTACTCTTCCTCCTAAACCAGAGCTTTGACTTGTAACTAAGCTTCCCCAAAGATCCATCGCCCAACATGGGGCTCGAACCCACAACCATGAGACTGAGTCTCATGCTCTTCCAACTGAACTAGTCAAGCTACGTTTAACCAGCTTGAAGTGCAAAATCAGCCTTGAGCTGCGTTGATCACATTCAGCTCTTGATTTTATGAAGGATGTAGATGAGTTTTCACTGAAAATACTGGAATAAAAACATTTTAAGGCAAACTAGCTCACCCTGCTGTGGTGTGTTGTTTACCCGTTATTAGTGATGTCTGTCAGACACTGTGGATGAGCTCCATATACATTTATAGTTTCATTTTAGGACTTGGTAGCAGCTGGTAGAAGCATACGCTGCTGGAATTGGATGGAAAAGCCTAGTGTTTTTATGCTTGGATTTTAAAAATTAATAAGTGCCACATAGCTTAATAATACTGCTCACTGTGAATCTACGGTTACTATAGATGGAATACTTCACTGATTTGCACTGTACTCATATAGCATTTCCAGACTCACGGTGGACAATACTTAAATTATGAAAGATCAAAGTCAAATCAACAGGCCTTGATTTCTGTAATACCCACAAATCAATTTGTTCACCAGTAGTTCCTTAGAAGATATGGGTGCGTTATATTAGTAGTGGTTCATGTAGCCTCAAACTGATGGCTTCAAGTAGAGATGATTATTGAGCTACAAAGTGAGGTACTCTTCACACTCTGACTCAAGTCACTTTACTTTCAAACCTAGTGCCACCTTAAGGGCCCTGTCACACCATGACGATTTAACAAGCTTATGCCAACGCATCCAAATTCCTCTAAAATGCTGGCTTATGCAGAACAGTGATGTTAAATGGATGTATTCACAGCGTATTGCTAACATATATAGAATGTAATACCAATGAATGCTAGCGTACTGCCAACATTCACAACTTGAAGAACATTTATACCACTCCCCTTAAACATACCACATACGCAATTATTCATGAAATGAAACTGGGGCGCAAACTTTTTTCAACTTTTGAAGCTGAGCATCCCAAAAAAAGTTTGAGAACCACTGCCTTAAAGAAAAAATACCAGTAATTTAAAAGTGGTGCGTATCCCACACCAGATTTCCAAACTATACTTTGTATTTCAATATTTCAGGGACAATGAATTCTTTTGGCATAGACAGAAGGTCGGTGAGCCAAATTTCAAATCTGCCCTTGGGAGCGAAAGTAATAGATGTTCTCATTTCTCTCCTGGTGGGGACTGTAGAAAGTAGTTGGGAGCTGTGTTTCTTGAGAAAGACAACCTATGCCAAACTAAGCTGTTGAACATAGGAAGGGGGTAAATCTGTGGTGTCTTAGCCCTGTGAAATTCCTATCTTTCTGCCGCTTGACGAACATGACTATGCTGCATAAACAGTGTTTTAAAGGATATACCACCATGCGGGCAGCAGCTTGTTTCCTTTCCATACTGGGAGTTCATTTGAGAAAGAGTGAATATGTTTCTCTACTTAATACTATCAGAGGGCCACACAGCATGCCTGGGGATCCAAGGAGAAACCTATCTATTTTAGTGGTGACTTCCTCTATAAGAGTTTATTTTCACTCATAATATGGGCCAAAACTAACAATCGAATGATACATTAAGACTAGGAAATGCTCCGAGGAATAAAAAAAGCTCGTCTTTCCTGACCTCAAAAGTCGTAAAAGGGAAACCATAGAAATTACGGAAGGACACTACAATAACAGCTTCTATAAGACTTTTCTTGGTTCTGCTTTGGTTTTGACTGTAAGTGGAAAGAAAGAGACCTTTTTTCTTCTGCATATCATGGGACTAAGGAAAAACATTACAACCCTGCCGCAGTATTTCCACATGGAAGTGAAAATGGAGTCCAATGTCATTAATATTTCGAATTTTAAGGAAGAGGGTCCATTTAGCAGTTTTGTCACGCTCAATATAGCAAACCATTTCATCTTCAGACTCCCCTGTAGGTCATATTTCACTTAACTGGTGGCCTCAAACACATTGGCAGCTTTGATGCTGGGCAGGCAGGTATTGTACACCTATGCCTCTTTAAAGTTAAATGAATGAAACAGTACATTTCTAGGTAATGTGACAGGTCTTGAATTTGTCTAGTTTCGTTTACTGCAGCTATATAAAGTAACCACTTTGTCTCTTTTTTCCGCCATTCATTTTAGTGAATTGCTCTCAGGTGGGTATTTTATTGAGGATTTATTTTGTTTTAATTACAAGGTTATACATTAGGCTAAATGCTTGCAGGATTTATGACATCCCTACTGAAAACAATGTAGCTATAGCTTGTAGCTTGGCAGCCGCTGATGCATCTGTGATGTAAACTGAGAATTTCCTCTGATAGGTTTGCATTTCTGTGTGCACTCAAGTATATTCACTTTTCTAATGGCGCTCATTTTTCTTCATTTGGTTGCTGGAGGTACTCATTAATTAATTTTTTAGGCCACTTGGAGGCTGTGAAACAAGTAATAGTGCACTGACATATTATTACTTTTAACTGCCATTAATAAAAAATTAAAAGTCATTAGAAGTCTAGTCCCAGGCCATCTTATTAATGTTTGGCCCATACTCATGTTCCTTTTAACTGTATTCTGGTCTCCACTAACTACAGAAGGACATATGTGACTTTTTAGTTGCGAAATGCTCCATTATGGCCCCCCAGAAACCTGTTCACTTTGCATATCTGCTGTTTACATGACTTTTAGAATAAAGTGGTTTTAGAGGCAATTTTTTGCTTTAACTGGAGACTCATGGCTGATGACTTCATCCAGTGACACCTGAAATAAGTGGTTAAGAAAATGGATGGACAGAGAAGCCTGGGATTAAAACAGTCATAAACAAACAATGAAGATGTGTCACTTTTCGCTGCTTGGAATTGACAGTTATTTTAGGGCAGATGATGCCAAGCCTTTATCTAAATGAAATAGGGAACACAAAGCAATAATTTGGAAATCTCAAAAACCAATTTTTTTATTTACAAAAGAACATAGAAAACAAAAAATACTGAAAGTGAGACATTTTATTATTTCATAAAAAATACTAGCTCATCTTGAATTTGATGACAGCAAAACATCTCAAAAACGTTGGGACATTGCCATGTTTACCACTTTTCTTTTAATAGCAATCTGAAACCATCTCGTAACGGAGGAGCCCAGCTGCTGGACCTTTGGGAGCGGAATGTAGTCATATTCTTCTTTGATGTATTTTGTATTCATGATGCATTAAATGTTTTCTGTTGGTGAAAGGTCTGGATTGCCAGTACATAGGCACTAGTGCACTCACATACCATCAGCGATTCAGGCTTTTGAACTGAGTGATGATTGCAAGTCAGATGACCCCTCTCTGCTTTATTCCAGAGGATGCTGCGTTCATGATTTACCAAAAAAAAAAACCCATTTCAATTTCGCTTCGTCTGACCACAGTACACTTCGCCTTAGTCCATTTTAAATGAACTTTGGCACAGAGAAGACGGTGTTAAATCTGAATCATTTTCACATATGGCTTCTTCTTTTCATGATAGAGCTTTAACTTGCATTTATGAATGGCACAGCGAAACTGTGTTCACGGACACAGACAACCTTTTTGGAACTGGGGGTGTACATAGCCTCTTCATCTGAAAACAATTTGTGGTTTTGTCAGTGAGCTTTCACTCACGTGGTCATTTGATCCATCCATCTATCCACCCATCCATCTATCCACCCATCCACCCACCAGTCCACCCACCCATCCATCCATCCATCCATGGGCAGCTGTGGCTCAGGAAGTAGAGCGGGTTGTCTTTCACCACGAAGGTTGACAGTTTGATCCCTGACTTCTCCAGTCTACATGCCAACGTGTCCCTGGGTCAGACACTGAACCCGATGCATCCATCGGAGTGTGAATGTGTGTGTGATAATTAAATGTGCTCAAGGCGTAGAATAAAGCACTGCATGATTGTGTGTGTGAATGGGTCAATGAGGCTTGTAGTAAAAAGCGCTTTGAGTGGTCAGTTAGAGTAGAAAAACGCTATATAAGTACCATTCCATCCATCCTCTTAACATCTTATCCAATTTAGGGTCACATGGATGTTGAAGCCTGTCACAGTGCAAGACACAGGGTACAACAAGAACAGGTTATAACAGCTTTAAAGAGAGCATTCATGCATGGCAAGTTTTGTTCTACTGTGACATTTAAATATGGTCTTATAAAGTTGTTGAAACAAGAGTAAATGTTTTTTTTTTTTCCAAAAAGAATGAGAATACATAATATTATTCTGGGCAAACAAGTGAGAGTCATTAGTACTCAGAGTGTAAGTTGTCGTCAGAAGAGTTGCCAAAACCAAAAGGTTCATGTCTGTATCTTTGCCACTGCTAAGGTTGAGTGATTATGAGCCAAATATGAGATAATAACAGCTTAGATAGAGAGGAACATTAGACATTATAGTCCGTCTAAGTGCACAGTTAGTAATATAATGTGGTGTTATTGCAGCCCGCAACAAATCATGACTGTGTTTAAACTTACTGCCTGTTATCTTGTTGTATTTTTGTTTTATAAAGACTCAGAGCAGATGATAATATTACTCACCCGTATCTGCTTTTTATTTTCCTCCAGACTTTAGTTCATGTAGGTCATATGCTGTAAATCAGAGCTTGATTAAGGTCAAAGGAATTGATATGGCATTAAAAACAAAGCTCTGTTTGGATATTTGAGCAGCTTATAGTGAATACTGCAGGACCTTACACTGTTTGAATTTGCAATAATGTGTCAGTCGCTTTTATTTCTTTTTTACAGCTGCTTTACTTCCAGGAAAAGATAAGTGAAAATATCCATATCTTGTATTGCTGTTTCTGGCAAGGAGCAGGAGAATGAAAAAGGAGATTACGCTGTGAGTGTGAATGCTCTCACTACATGCTTCAATTTATGTTCATCCAATTTGGAAGTTAACTCTAAGTTGTGTTGTTTGATCCCCAATTTATGATAATTATTAATCCCTTAGATATTTCAATGATGTCTGTGAAGTGGAAGCAAAATTCCTGAAGCCGCCTCAGATGCTGCCTTTGAGGCCGGCTCTCCCTCCCGTGTCTCTTTGGGTCTCCCAGACAGATGTTGCATTCTGAGTGGATGTCTTTGTTTGTCAGCACGAGGGAGCCTTCCAGAGGTTTCAGAGGACAGCACCGTTTCACCTTGTTTAAATTGAAGAAACAAAAGAATCACAATCAGATGCTCAAATATAAGAAGAGAAGGCCTTAGAATGAGGACAACTTATTGAAAGCTGTTGACACAAAGCAACAGTAACAGTAACAGTGAAACGAGTAAGAAGAAGAAGGCTGGGACAGACTACAAGATAGTAGCAAGAAGATAAACGGTTTCATTCTACCACAGTGTGGCCTAGATAGATCTTCAAATGAGTCATGGTTGTCTCCGTTGTTTTTCTTGTGTTCTTACGGTGGTAGGATATGAGCCACTTGTTCTTAAAGCCTCAGTGTCGTGTCTGAGAATTTGCTCATTTATTTATTTAATCGTTTATTGTCTTGTGGTGTGGGTGAAGGAGGAGAGTTGGTGGGTGAATATTGCGCAATGTATTAAATTACATCTTCAGACGCACACATCTTGATGGAATTCAGTCTGGTGCAATTCAGAGGGGCAAACTTTTTATAACCTGACTATTTTCTTTGGGTGGTTCGGGTACTTGAGTGAGTTAGGCCCCAGTTTATCGCTTAAGTGCTGTGATTGGTGTGATGCTTTATTCAGCCTGCTCACGGACACGAGACACACATACAGACACATTTGCACCCACAAATGTTAATATATGTTTTGAAAGCAAAGACAATCATAACCCTGAACAGAGTTGTGTCTTAGCAGAGACCTGAGCCAGATTTCTCATATTTCACAGAATACCACAGCTGGAGTTGGCACACTGACTGCAGACGTGTCGGGGAAACTCGGTAAAGTGGGTTACCCTGTGACATTTCTTATCTCCCCTGCTGTTAAACAATAACAACCTCAGAACATTGTACAGTACAAGTCAAAAGTCCTCATAAAATCACTGACATTGCTGACATTTTCAGCATGTTTCTTTTGTGTGGTCATTTCAGCTGTTTGCAATTTTGGTCACACTGGTATCAGAGCAAGTGATGAGCTGATTAAAAACACAAATTCTGCACACCAAGCTTTGATGAAGATTCACATTAAGGGTGTGCCAGTCCTTATCTTCCCTGATACAAATTGCAGAACCTAATATGCATAATTAAGTATGTAAATAACCATATCTAATTGAAGTTTCATATCAGTTATGGCATTATGAGGCTGTAATGAATCATTTCATATACAGGCAAGTTGTTTGATTGAGTTTTAAAGATCACCATATGACGAGATACTGTTTTAGGTTTTCATTGGAACTGAAATGCTTTCTTTTCTTACCCCAAAATACACTCAGTGGCCACCTCATTAGGTTCATCTGACCAGAAGGGCTGGCCTGACTATCTTAGAAACTGCTGATCTACTGGAATTTTCCCACACAGTTGTCTCTAGGATTGGGGGAGAGTGGTCCAAAGCAGAGAAAATATCCAGTGAGCGTCAGTTCTCTGGGCAAAAATGTTTTGTTCATTCCAGAGGTCGGAGGAGAATGGCCAGACTCCTTCAAGTTGATAGAAAGGCAACAGTAACTCAAATAACCACTCATTCCAACCAAGGCATGAAGAGAAGCATCTCTGAATGGGTAACATATTGAACCTTGAAGCAGATAGGCTACAGAAGCAGAAGACCACACAAGGTGGCAGTCCTGTCAGCTAAGAACAAGCAACTAAGGCTAAAATTCACACAGGCTTACCAAAATTGGACAACAGAAGATCGGAAAAATGTTGCCTGGTCTGATGAGTCAGAATTTCCTCAGAATTTGGCATAAACAACTTGAAAGAATAGCTCCATCCTACATTGAATCCGTGTTTCAGGCTACTGGTGGTGGTGTAATAGTGTGGGGGGATAGTTTCTAGGCACATTTTGTTCCCTTAGTACCAGTTCAGCATCATCTAAATGCCACAGCCTACCTGAGTGTTGTTACTGACCACATCCATCCGTTTATGAACACAGCATACCCATCTCCTAATGGCTGCTTCCAGCAGGATGACGCGCTATTTCACAAAGCTGAAATCCTGAAACTAGTTAACTAAACTTGATAGTAAGTTCACTGTACTCAAATGGCCTTGACAGTCACCAGATATCATCCAACAGCTGTATCATTTGCATCATGAATGTGCAGCTGACACATCTGCTGCGACTATTAGTGGGCTCCACCACTTAGTGAGGCAAATGATTGTCTTTTTAGATCTACAAGGAACAAGTGATTTTGTCATATGAGTAATATCAGTAGTTTTTTCACTACAGAGCATTGGATACATCATATACATCAAATCTTCTCATTTGATACATTGTGTATTATAAAGTTAATTCAGAAGATTGCTTATTTTGTAAGCCAGGTTCATCTGGGAAATAAAAAATCTATGGTCCTTGAGTTTGCTTTATGAACCTGTTGTTTTGCACATATTACAAGGTAAAACCGCAATAGCAATAAATTTTAATAGTGTTGCCTTTGGCATTAGCTGCATGAATCAAGCTTTTCTCTGTTGAGGCAAAAAATTTGCCCTAGAAGACAGAATCAGTCATGATTAGCGCAGATGATGATGAATTTTAGCAGGCAACGTGTTGCGATTACTGATAAAGAAAGCTCTTGCGTACATTTAGGGATGAAACGATAAATCCAAATTGTAGCAGTTCTTTTAGGCATTTCTCCCTAGCAGTAATGGTGTAGTGACAGACTGACTCTAAATTGCGCTGCTGCACAGTGACCTAACAGAAACCAGCTTGTGAATCTGTTGTTGATCGAAAAGATGGATGTGCTTTTTGGTCTGAGTTTACAACAAAAATACAAATGGTTACAAATGGTTCCCGAGGTTTATTTAAGTTGACATGTTTGCTGTGGTTCTGAGATGGAAAGGTTAATCCTCCGGAGACCCATGCATGTGAGTGTGTAAATCTGCATGCGTGAGCCTACAAATGATTGTGTCACATTTATGTCCATTTCTGTGTGTGTGTTTGTGGACGGCGTTGTTTCATCTGCACGAGCCTGTTTTTGCCTGTGTTTGGATGAGATGACCTTGAGCTTAACTGATAGTCTGAGAAGGATCAGATGAGATGTTACTTCTCTAGACCCATGTAGTCAATAGGTGAAACTTGAACAGAAGCTGGCACGTGTTGTCAGTATTTCTTGTACAGCCCTCACGTTGTGCATGTAAATGTATACATGGATGAGGTCTATGATGTGTCATCGGAAAGGATAAAAAATAGAACTTTAGCAGTTGCAATTTTAGGGGAAAATCCCAAAAAACAGGAAAGGTGATGCTATTATTTTGATGTTATTTGGCTCAAACATAGTAATTATTTTCATGTAAATATTATGCAACTAAGATTCATGGATGTTTTTAAGATAAGAAACTAGAATTTTCCATCTTATAACATGGCTCTCAGCAGACGTCCAACTTGTCACGGAAGAGTAGCTGTTCAAATTTCGATTTTCCTGAGCATGATACGACTTGTCATGTTAGCTTACCAGTTCAGATTTAACGTTCATTCATGCCCTCAGAAATGGCTTCCAAAAAGTGAAAAAGTCTTTTTGTTTAACAGCCCATTTAGTACCTGGAACCTTTAAGCCCTCAAAGTAATTAGAATAAATGGAAAAGATGTTTTGTTTTGTTGTTTGAGCAAGATCATTTCAGTTTAGTTTCACTGGTTATGATCATTTGATCCATCGTTTGCTTTTGGGTTTGTTTATACACGTATCTTCATCGCTGCTGCCAAAGGCATAAAATAATAAACCAAAAAATGGACACAAAGAAAGCGAGGGATTAGGCATAACGTTCATGCATACAGTGTGTGCTTCTCTGAATTGTCTTTTTCTTTACTTATCTTTTATTTTATAGATTCACACCACAGAGTAAAAGATACAAATCTGAAAAGAAGAGCATCAAATCTATGAACAACAAACAATAAGGACACACAAATATGTGAATCAGCTGCACATTGTCAATAAGAGCAACATGTACTTCCTTTTCATCACATGTGAGGACTTCAGGTCAAAGCAAAGCTGTTTTATGTGTGGATGTTAGCTGGGCTATTTCAGCCTCACTTACTTAGACTTGTCTCATGCAGCCACTGACAGGGTGTGTTAGTCACTTGGAAAAGCAACAGTGGAAGCATGCAAAGTGACTCAAAAGTAACATCTGGACCTGATGTGATAGTGTCACTGTGTCTTTGGTGTGTTAGAAGCAAAGCAATTGTAAGAAAGAAGGAGAAATGTAGAGAGCTATCAGAGAAGGTAGAAAGAGAAAGTGAAGAAAGTTGTAAAGTCGTAGTAAGCTTGTATTGTGGTGATCAGCTATAGGAATGGTTTATAAACTCTGGAGTCTATGCTTAATGGGATGGAAGATAAACATAAATGTGACATTGAAGGAAACAACCCTTGTCATTAAATGCCCATTCATTTTGATTTAAAGAGACACCCAGCTTGGTAGGTAGTGCAGCTGGCACACAAACTGGAACACTGGAACCATTTTTCCCTGATGTTTTGCCCGACTAGGAGGTTTAACATACAACAGTCTATGCAGTAAGGTTTCTATCATGGCTAAAATTAAAACAAAACATGTCCCTTTTCATACATTTCTATAACTTTTTTGGCAGAGGGATCTCCTGCTGGGATGTTTTGAGGGTACACTGGAATGCTATCTCAAATATTTGGACGTAAAAGCCTCCTCCGTGGGATGGTGGGTTTGCGATCCCTATGTGCTTAAGTAAAGGGGCAGACTGACATGGCCTGCAGCATAGACACAAAAAAAGCCATCCTTGGGTGCATTCCTATCCAGATGTGTCCCTGAGGAAAGATTCTCATGTTGGATGATTGAGTCACAATATTTCAAGACTGTCCCTTGCCAGTTGCTCACTGTTTAAAACCTCTGGATGAATGAGCAGGTCCAACTTTGTTTGCTTGTTTGGTTTTCGTTATGCATTCCCATGTCTTGGATGATTGCATGTACTTCCTCTCCCATAAGGCTAGATAAGCAAAATTAATTGGAGTAATTTTTGGACCCATTTTGACATTAGAGAGCAGCATTGTAACTGGAGTATTTGTAAAAATATACATTCATATGTAGGGTTTCCTTCACTGTAGTTGTTTTCATTTATCACTGAAAGGCAGAAAGAACCATGTTATCATAGTGAATGTTGTATGTGCTTGATGTCGGAGTCATACATTAAGGACAATATGACATGGTCATATTGTATAAAATGACCAAGTACAAAATATAACACAGGCTGTCTCAAAATGGGGTTAAATCAGTCCAACAGCACCTACAGGTCACTGCTTAGTCCAAGGGTCAATAAAAAACTACTTTGAAAGCCGTAGAGCCAGTGTATGAAATTATATTAAAACTATATAAAAATTAACATTTTACTGTATGTTAGAGATATAATCAATTTTGTTAATAAAAATAACACTTTTGTTAATTTATAATGAGTTAAAAAACGGGAAAAGCACTCAACTCTTATCAAAAGTTGATGAATGTTTAATGACTATTTTTTTTAACCCAGTCTGTATGTAGAAAACGAGACCAACTTACAGCTTAACTCTTGTAAATAAAAGTTTGATCCTATACACTGGATTTTATGAGATACAGTTCGATGCAAGAGGGTTATATGGTGGTTTTATAGGAGTTGCAATGGTGGCCTGTAGATATTATAGTATTTTTATATGTTCCTCATCCAAGACTTTGCAGTGACTTGAGTTATATATACTTTTACTGGATTTTGGTTGAAGAAAAGAGACAAATTATCCCGGTTTAGACCAACTCTGAAAATTCATTTCCGGGATAAATTTCCCTCATGAAAACAAGCAGTGTCCACACAACTGTATCAAAATCAATACAAGAAAAGCAAACATTTCTGTTGGATGTTCTCACACATGCTCCAGAGTGCTACAGAACTCAAGTTCAAGGCAAAACAAAATACCTCTCTCTCTTTTGTTTATGTCAAAAGAAAGTCCATGCCTATCATAACACAATGTCACAGCTGTCATTTTTTTGTATCTCATTTGCTTTTAGAAATGGATTGGCTTTTATCTCACATATTAATGACAGACACAAAAAAGGAAAGATTTATCTTGTTTGGGGTTTTGTAGTTAATCACTGAAGATATGTGTTGTAGACATAACACTGTCCGAGCTTTTGATTTAAAACGTCCTTCCAACTTTGACCATTCATGTAACAGAAAGATCAACATAGAGCACATAATATTTATGTTTCAAGAGCAAACTGACCAAAAAAGCAGACAGCAACAATTTGTACAGTTTTATTTATTTATTAGTTTTTTGCTTATCTAGGCAAAGGACCGATGATATATTGCCATGGTAAGGCATCTGTCATCTGTCCGTCCGCCTGTCTGTTCGTCCGTCCACCTGTCCACAGTTCACAAAAATTTCTACTTCTCCTAAAGTATTAGTCAGATTATAGGCAAACTTTCAAACAGGAATCATCTAATGGGTCTTCACCCAAAATATGCTAAAGATCAAGGCCATATTTGTCATTTTACAGGCAATTGTCAATTTTAACAAGAATTGCTAGTCTTAAGAGTATTGGTCTGGTTTGTAATGTTAAAAAAAAGTATTTGTTTGTGCCCCTTTGTCATCTCTACATAAATGTTATTATTCAGTTTATTCATGGCATAATAATGTCTTAAACTAGGTTATGGCTATTTGGGAACTAGGGCTGTGGCATATTGGTTCCTAGCCGGTGATAATAGAGCAATAACCTGGTTTGCCAACATGAACAGTATAACTTCCCATTTTTAGGATTGGAAAACTTGAAGGTCAATTCACAACATTCCCCTGTCACTATTCCTGTTATGCTGGCAGAGTTCCAATGGTTCTCTTTTGTTAGATGGCAGACCTACTGCTAATAGCACTATGATAGCTTGAAATATCGCTTTGTCACACGTTGCATACCACTTGTATCCTGTTAGATGGTGGTATCCATGATCTCATTGGTCATGTTCATGGAGATAGTGGTCCTGTTGGCTGACTCTCACATTATAAACATGTGGTTGGGGCCTTCATATTACCATTATAATAACATCAGTAACATGATAAATTCCAAAACATATTTTCATGTTTTTATAGCCATGGTTAATACGGAGCATGTGGTCAAAATACTCTTAAACTCAAACACTTTCATTTGGTAGTGAACAAGATTAATTTGTCCTGGAAATGACTGTTTGTGAGCTTCATTGACTTCTCAGTGGGGTTTAATTTCCATTAGTTTGTGTAATACAGCCAACCACTGACAAGAAAACTCATCACTTTCTTTCTGTCCTTCACATAATACGATAACCTTTGAATTGTGAAGAATTATTAGCCAGATGTACTACTACATCATTGATGTTCTGGTCTTATTTCTTAAGGTTTAATGTTTTTTAGATTCAGCTTCATGACTAAACTTTTTCATCTAATATGTGACTCAACTAGAGACACCTTTCTGCCAATTTGTTTTGAAATCATAACTAAACGACCTTCTTGAAAATGAAGCCTCATTTCAGTTGAATCACTTGAACTAGCCACATACAAATCTCATCAGTTGTTTAGAAAACTTCCCACATCAAAAAGTATTACACGGATCTTTTCTGTTTTTACAGAATGTGATTTATTTGAATTGTTAACACTGAGTAATGATATGCAAAGTCGTGTAGTTGTAGAATATTTGACAAAATGTGGAAAATATGAACATCAATTTGGCTTAAAACTTTTGCTCTCTGGTTAGAAGTTCCCGATTTGTTTTCCCATAGAAACATCACCCAGCCTTGAATATTCCAGCCAGATAATCTCACTTTCTTTTATTGTCTGCCCTGTTGACAAACCATCTTGACAGTAAACCTTTGAAGGGTGAAAAATGGCATGCATCTGAATCTGCCAAGTAATTTTTGGTACCTAAAGCTACGCACCATAATTGACCTAATCATTTACACAGAGAAGCGGTTGGTTTATTTCAAGTTGTGTACACATCCTTGAAAATGCAATACCAAAACAAAATTAGCCTGAGTACAATAGCATCTTGACAGGTTGACAAACGGGAAGAAAACAAGAAAGAAAGATGTAAAGGGAGAAGAAAAGGCAACGCTAGAAGGGCAGGTGCTGGCAGTCGCTTGGTTGTTTTTCAGATGGTAGAGGAAGAGATCTGAGACAGAGGCTTTACAACCAAACCACTGTAAACCCCTGTTTCTACCCCAAATCATTATATTTGATGATCCACCAAGCTACATTCCCATGGGTTATAGACCCTCTTCAAAGTAATGGTGTGACATTCACAAATAATTCATTTTGCTAGAATGAGCCCCTTACGGGAACAGTACACTCATGGATAAATCCCTGTGCAGATGAGTTCGTTTGTTCTTCTGCTTCTCTTCTCTCAAGACATACATCTTCAGAGTTTCTTTCTTCATCAGCTATAGCCAGTGAGAACTAGTGAGGCCTGCAAGCATGGACTGTGCAAGCATACTGGCTAGAAACCAAAGCCTAACTAAACAATAGACGACTACAGCGAACAAAAGAACTAGAAGTACTCAGAGAACTCCAAGGCCATATAGTCCCTCCTTGATAACTTTACACCTGGAAAAAAAATCCTGGATCCATATCATGAGCTGGATCACCTCCAAAATTTAATGTTTTGTTACTTGTGCCACACCCCACTCCTCAAAATTTCATTAAAATCCATTCATAACTTTTTGGGTTATAGTGCACACAGAAAAAAAAACTAAATTGCTCATAGAGTGAGACTTCAAAATCACGGAAACTTGGGAAAAAAGATGATCAAAGTCACCAACAACTGTCCAGACATGACTGTGAATAAGCAAACAATACAAAACTTATTACGAACAGTTTAAAGTCAGATGATAGTTAAGCTTTTTGCCTAAACTCTAGCATAAGACTCTTATGGACTCTTAAAGTGTGCATAGTATGACCTCCTTGTGATAAGTACTGTATTGGCTAAGAAAAAACAGTTAAAAAATAGTGTTAAATGGGATTTTTAATGTCAAAATTGAAACGCCTGTGAAAACATAAGCTCCTTGGTCGAGAATGTACAGTGTGAGTTGAGACATGTCAGAGCTGAGGGAGTGACAGAATAGTCACTCAGTGGGGAAGTGGTTGAGCAAGAAGGTCAAAACTATCAGTCATTTTGCTCTCATCTCTACAATGCAAATTGCAAACCACAAAACCAATAGAATCAAGTGTGTTACGGAAATTGGAACTTCCAGCTTTCCAGAAGGAAGAAAAACTCATTCAAAAAGTTGATATCATATACAACTGCACTAATAACTAAAATGATCTCTTTCAGTGTATGTCCCGTTTTGTTCTGTGGTTTTATAAACCTTAAACAAACACCATGATGTGACTTGCTAGCTAACATTTCTGTGACTAGCTAGCTAACATGTCAGTAATAACAGCTAGCCACGAAGGATGTGGAAATCCAAGTTATGATGACAAAATTATCCAGACAAAGCCAGTTGTAGTTTCTTTATAGAGATTGATTACTGTACTTAGACACATCGTCATTTAGCTTTGTTAAAATCCTAAAGGTTTGGATTTGATATAGCAAGTGTTCTAGTGGATAGTGATTAGTCTGAGAACATGGAATGAAATTCCCCAGAACGTGCTTCAGTTTTTCTGAAAGACCAATAAATGAGAAACTAGACTCAATTACTGAAGCTAGTGGGACAGAGACTATCTTTGACATGTCTTTGGCTCTCTATAAAGTGTTTAAAGTGTATAAAGTGTGGAGAGAGCTGCTAATATTGCTCTGCTTCCATCGAGTACCCTGCACAACAGAAACACAGTTAATGTGCTAGTTTTGAATGTGACCTTTTTATGAAACTGTAACTGCAATTAATTATGACATACTTCTTGTCATTGCAAGTAATAGTTGGCTGCTTTAAGCCGAGCTGGGAAGTAACAAAGTATGTCTACTAAATTACAGTATTTAAGAAGAGTTTTCAGGTATCTGTACTTTACTTAAGAAGAGTTTTCCTGAAAACTTTTTAATTTTACACTGCATTTTAACACACATATTTCTACTTTCTACTTACATTTTCAAAACAGGCTTGTTACTTAAGGTTTAATGCATTTGAGAGGAGTCACTGATTATTTTGCAATTGAATAATCCAGTGGTTGACTGGCCTGCTGTGCACATAGATGCTGAAATTGGTGCTCATGGAAAGTGTAGCAAATAGCTCCTTTAAAACTGGTGGACTAAACAGTCCACTTACACAGGACCTCTGTTTGTTTCTTATTTATTTTATGTCAGTCTGTCCTACTCAGACGACATCCTGTGAGAAGACAGAAAAATGTGGGAGCAATTGAGTAAATCCCTGGATGCTGACCACTGGGGCGAAGGTCACAGAGATCAGCTGTGAGTTCAGACTGAGTTGTTACTCATCTAATCTTGACAAAGTTTAAGACAGAGATCCTAAAACTGTTTAAAAGTGGCTTTGAAGACAAACAATCCAGTGACTGAGTGAGACAGTTTCTAAGATATGCATAGAAGTTTCACCTATATTACACAGCTGTGGAGAGTGGCAGTGCAGTAAGTCACGGTAACACCTTCTAAAGCCCTACCAGAGTGAATTATAGATCTGGGTTTCAAAACGGGGTGTCAAATTCACCTTCCACTGTCAGTGGGTGATAAGAGGGCATAAGTGCAGCCTATTTACTGGCTTTGGGTCTAAGGTGGCTTGTGATACATTGGGAGGTGCTGATGTGAGGGGGTAGATGATGGTGGATAATATCTCCTATCCTCTTCGGCATTAAAGTGGTCTGTAATGGATCTAAGCCTGAGTGAAAGGGATCCATCCCAGAAGCCAGACTGCCCCAGTAACACCATCACCATCACCTTCCTACACACGCAAAGAGCTAGAGATAAGCAGTAATGTGACAGAGCTCTACTGGTAGGTGTTTTAGAAAGTCCAGGCCTGCAGTTTTCTTACTTTCACTGTGCCTCACAGCACTGCTACAGATCCTGTTTAGAATAAGATCAGAAGTTATGCTAAATGGGAAATGTCAAAAAAGTGGTAAACGCTTGCAGTAATCTGGAAGGATTATCCTATTCCTGGCTCTCAAGTGATGGCAGAAGCTGTGCAAGATATGCATGTTGGAGGTCCGAGATGATGCATTTTTCCGTGTGATGCCTGGTATGAAAAGGTACATGCACACTGCATTTCAATCAGTAACAGTTGCTTTCGAAGTCTCTATCCTGTCATTTACATTCTACACAACCGCAAACAGCCTGTTTAGTAATTAGCATCCAGTTGTGCCTCATAAACTGTTTACACTGACCAGTCTGTGCATGCAGCAGCTTTGCAGTGCAGGGTGCACTTAAGGCACTAAAGGATGAATGTCACGCAGCATCATTAGTAAAGTCACAGGCAGGCCACATGAAGTCAATCTCTGCCAAACACACCACCATAAAACCTTAATGTCTCTGTGTAAAGTAGCACTTAGGGAAACATAAACTTGTGTTTATGGGGTTCTCACTTAGCAAACAGTGATTTTCTGAAACCAGATTGTGGATTTAGCCGTTTCTATAAGAAGAAACAGTGGTATTACCCCTTTTGAAATAAATTACTAAAGGACACTTTTAGGTTGAAGTAAAACCCCTGAAATTTGAATTTAGAAGCAATAAAATGCACAGTAGAGCTATGTCCTATTTGTTCTAAACAGTAGCGTAATGTGGCAAATATGTATGGCTAATTGTTGTTGACTATTCTCTGCTTGTGCTAGCGTTACAAAGGATGCATAGGTTTAAGAAATAAGTTTTGCTTGTATCTAAAGTGGATGCTGCTCAGAAAATATTGTAAAGCCTCTGCTTAAAGAATCAGTGTGAAGTTAACATGGCTTCTTTGACTTACTTTAATTTTTAATGTTGCAGCTCTTACGGTATATGGTTACTCCTAAAAGAACATTTAAAAATTTGGGAGTGAGAAGTGGCATTTTAGGCCAAGTTTTATATTGTTCATCAAAAACAGCACAGTGGGTTTGAAATAAATGGTTCCAGTTTCAGGTTAACTAAAATTAATATTTTATCATGTGTGCCAGGGAAAAAAATCTGTCCAACTGGAAATCACATTCATTCAGTCATCTTCTTCTGCTCATCTAATTCAGGGTCGCAGGGGGTGCTGGAGCCTATCCCAGGAAATCACATATAAAAGTAAATACATATCTAAATCTTAGCATTTGCATTATGTGCTTATATAGTTTTCTCCATCTCAATCCCATTCCTGACTGAAACACATTTGCATTTCAGCTCTGGCAATGGAGGCAACTATTTGCTTTTACTGCCAACAACAGTTTCTACTGGTAGTCACTGACTGAAAAAGCACAGCGTTTAACTGGAGATGAGGTTAGAAACCATCTAAATAACCCAACACCCACACAGACCTATTTCACGGCTTCCAAAGTGCTGATTTTACATGAATGGGCGTGTTTGTGTAATCTTGTTTCTCCTTGGTACTTTCCGTTTATGATCCTCGCAAGGTCTAGTCATGATTCAGCCACACTGCGGCAAACCATGAAGTGATAGGTGGGCTTAAGTTTCTGTTAGCCATCTGTTTCTTCAGTACCTTTTCTCTCAAGGTGACTTAGGCTGGGCCAAGCCTCTCGCTGCCCCCATAACACTGCAATCTCTACAGGGCTGCATGTTTAAGGTGTACATTACTTCAGCTTTTCAATTTAGGCTTTTAACCCAGCCTGCAATTGTGTAAAAACATTACACCATCTACAAAGTTCTAGATATTGGAAAACCCTTTTCAAAAACAGTCATATTCTATGGTTCATTATCAGAGAGCGTAATCCATCATTACTTGAACTTTGCAAATTCCAGTCTCACTATTTTCTTTCCAATTCCTGACGCCAGACCATTGGAGGGTATATGAAAAGTGACACTTATATCAGCCTTATGTAGTTCACAGTTAGGGGGAGCCATATTATGTCTGAAATGCAGCCTAAAAAATGTTTAATTTCGCTTTTATATTGTCGCCAACAGAGGATATTACACTGAAAGGCTAATTCAGCTTGGCAGACCCAAATGGCTGAGAACTGGGTGTCTCTTCTGAAGAGCAACAGGGATCTGCTTCTATTCTGTTTTATAGTCTATCAGTCCTGGTTTGACTGAAATTTTTCAGGTCATTTATTCTTCATCAACGCATAAAAAATACTATTGTCCTGTATGTGAATGTTTTACTGGAAATATTAGCAAAATTTAATATTATGAATGTGTATGCAGATACACACAGACTGATATTTCTGTCAGTTCTTAATATATAGTATATACTGGTGCCATAAAAATTTAAGTATTGCCATTGTGACATATAGCTTATTTCTCCTTGTCTAAATGTGTCAAATTTTTGGCAATTTTTTTGTGCGTGGGCACAGTCGGCCCATGCAACAAATTCCTGGTTTTATTCTTGACTCGCTGGGCTTTTTGTCACCTGTCATTCCCATACTCTCTCTCCCCATTACTGTTGTTAAGCTTCAATGTCAAAAAAACAACATAAAATGTACAAAAATATTAAAAATATGTAGTTAGGAGGGTTCTTCCTGACTTGAACATCTTGGACCTTTGATAGAGTTCATCCAGTCTAACCCTTTATCTTTGTATTGCCATTTGTTTTTGTTAGGACCATAGACTAGTTTGGAGGTAAGGTTGAAAGAGCTCTATCTAGACAAGCTGTGGTTAACATCTGTTCAGCTCTGTATCCTCAATCCCTAGCTCAATAACTTCATGTGGCTTTGCCTGTATATACTAAGCTTACTCTTCAATTTAGTTCCTTTGAAATTATAGAAAAAAAATACATTTGCACACTTTTTTTGATGTACTTACAAAACCATTCTGTATGTTGTTTAAAGCATGTTATGTGGTGTCCTTTGAAGTCAATATTACCATGAATGTGTGAGTTCTGCACTCTTTTACGCTACTGCAGTCAGAGACTTCTTCTTGTTCTTCTTCTTTGTTCAGCTACTTTCCTCATTTTTGATTTGGCAAAGATTTTACACCAGATATCCTACCTAATGCAACTTTCCCCATTTCTCCAAGTTTAGGCCAGGCACTTGGAGTGCACCGGCTTGTGGCCCCCAAGCGGCTGGGTTCCACTGCATTCGGAGACAAAGAGTTCAAATAAGCTTGAAGTTTAAACAAAACTGAGCAGCTATCCAGGATAGTTATAGTGTAGAGTGACATTCACCTTACAAGGGAAACATCCCTGGTTTGATTTCAAGTGTGGACACAAGTCTCTCTCACTGTGGAGGGTTGCATCAGGAAGGGCATCCAGTGTATCTTCTTCTTCTTCTTTCGGCTGTTCCCGTTAGGGGTCGCCACAGCGGATCATCTACCTCCATCTCATCCTATCCCTTGTGTATAACTTTGCCAAATTGCCAATGCGGATTAATCGACTGTCTCAACTGCTTGGGGAAAATACAAGGGAGCAGCCGAAGGTACATTATAGGTTAATATGGTAAATCTGCAAGTATATTGCAGTACATGTTCTATGTTCTGAATGTTTGTCGGTAAACATGCAATATGCCGACTGGGAAACTTTACACTATTCGTTTACAGTAACTACATTTTGGCACTGCCTTCTGCTATAATTCCTGTGAAAATCTTTTTTTTTTTTTCTTTGCTATCATTCTCTGATGCAGATTGAGAACTACATTAAAGAGAGTATGAAAACAGAGATGGCTCAACTGCAGCAGAGCGCTGTTCACAACCACACCGCAGCCATGTTGGAAATGGGAACTAACCTTCTCTCTCAGACTGCTGAGCAAACACGCAAACTGACTGATGTTGAGACTCAGGTAACACTTCAAAAAACTTCAAATGCGTGTCTCCCTGTTTGATTCAGTTGTCTGTGTTCTCTGTGTGTAGGCGTATCCTTTGGCCCACTAACAATTTCAGTTTTTTTTTTCTCAACAAGAAAATATAAACTGATCAAGGACAGTAGTAATGGTATATAAATGTCTTTCTTCTGCTTTGATTTGTTTAGCGGAGTAGTTTGAGTAGGAGGTGATGGAAAGTTGTAAAGTTAGTGCTGGGTAATTTTTATGAAAGCTCTAAAATGATAACTGCTTACAAAATTAAAAAAACATAAACATAGCAGAGATAAATAACTCCTACGTGTTACCATATGCTGACAAAAGGAAAACAAAGCTGATGGTTTATGTGTGGCTTGAATGTGCAGTTTTTGTTTTTTGTTTTGTTTTTTCTCAAGTGAATAAAAGTGGTTTTCGCTCATCTCACAGTTTGTTGCAGATGTGCATAATATGATTAATGATTACTGGGCCTAACAAAGTATAATAGAATCTGTCTTTTTTGTGCTCTGTACATCTGTGTTTTTTTTTATTATGGCAGGTTCTGAATCAAACGTCGAGGCTTGAGATCCAGCTGCTGGAAAATTCTCTTTCCACCAACAAGTTGGAGAAGCAATTAATGATCCAGACCAACGAGATCAGCAAGCTGCATGACAAGAACAGGTAAACACACACAATACACGATACAGACTGGCAACCAAAGATAAACCAGTGGTAATAAAGATGATATATAGATGGGCAAAAGGCCAGCCATTTCACAAAACATTTTTCACTCACTACTGCTGTTCACTGCATGATTGCATAAACAAAATCAAAAGCTTACTACCAGCTCTCTCTGACATAGTTTGCAGATTTTTCAAAATAATATTCAGTTGTATAAACAACATCATGATAAGAGGCTCATACTCTCTTCATGTTCAGTAAATCCCAGAAAAAAAATCTGCAAAGCAGTGTTTTCTGTGTTGGAACACTGTGCATTTGTTGCAAAATCAAGCAATTAAAATATTGCTTTTGGATACATTTTCCTTTCTCCAAACCACGTTCTTTACTGTGATTAGTCCTGTGGGATTGTCTTACATGATGTAGTGTTTTGGTCTATAGATGTCATTGCAATATCCACAGAGACTTTTGCAATCATTTAAAAAAGTTCACCATTTGAAAGCCTAGTTTCTGGTAATTCAAACATAGGTTATTCTTGAGGCTTATAGATATAGATTTCTGGGAGCAATTTTCCTAAACTTAGGCAATTATAACATTATTCCATTTTCTATGTGTCGTTTTGGTCTGTTTTCCTTTACCAATGTCTTAACTGAGGGAAAGATGTAATTATGAATTTGATGTCAACTTCTATCATCTTTGAGGTGTTAGATTACATAATGGTAAAGTCCAGATGCTGTAATGGCTTATTCATTTACCTCAGATGAGCCTGTAAAGGGTACATGTTTATATTGTGTGAGGAAAACATGACAACTAACTGTAAAGACATCGTTTGTGTTTTAGTCAGGGAAAGGCCTAGATTTTCGTTTACCTAATCACCTCATGGGAGACAGTGGATGGAGTATTACCACATGTTGATTGTAATTACTCAGGGTGCCCCCCATAGGAGAAGCGGCAGGAACTCAAAGTCAAAGAAGGAATTAAACATTTTTTATTTTAATCACTTGTTCCATCCTTATGCTGACAAAAAATGAAACAGATCCACATTGCATAACTAGTAAATCACCAATAATATTATAACAAAAACTGCAAAACAACAATGTTTGCATGATCTGGAGGAAAAGCATTATTAACAGCTTCGCCATGTTGCATAACAAACTTTTTGTGACCTTTTTTTTCTATTCCCCCCCCAGCTTCCTGGAGCAGAAGATGTTAGAGATGGAGATGAGACACCGTGAAGAGTTAGAGACGCTGAAGCAGGAGAAGGGAAGTCTCCAAGTGCTCGTGGGAAGACAGAGCGGAGTTATCAGAGAGCTGGAAGCCCAGCTGAGCAGGGCCACAGGAAATAGCACAGCACTGCAGAGACAGCAGCAGGAGATGATGGACACTGTCCACAACCTGCTCAACCTCTGCTCTAAAGATGGAGGTAAGCTAACTGGAATCAAAGTCATAAATTTGGAAAACTTTTTCAGTAATCTAAAATGTAAATAGTGCCTTACTGAGTAGCCCTCATATACACCATGTCGACAACAATATTTGGCCACCTACACATTACACCTGTATGGGCTCTTCTGACATCCCATGCTAAATCTATAGGTATTAATATGGAGTTGGTCCCATCTTCACAGATATAACAGCTTCCACTCTTCTGTGAAGACTTTCTATGAACATTCTATGAGATTTTGGAGTGTGTCTGTGGGAATTTTTGCCCATTCATCCAGAAGAGCATTTGCGAGACACTAATGTGGGATGTGAGCTTCTGGCTCGTATTCTCCACTCTAGTTCAACCCAAAAGTGGGGTTGAGGTCATTGTTCTGTGTGGGCCGGTCAGGTTATTCCACATCGAAAACATTCAACCATACCTTTATGAACCTTGCTTTGAGCACTTGGACACTGTCATGGTGGAACAGAAACGGGTCTTCCCCAAATGGTTTCCATAAAGTTGGAAGCAGGGAATTGTCCAAAATGTAAATAGTGTAAGCTGAAGCATTAATATTTCCCTTCACCGGAACTAAGGGACCTAGGCCAACCTCAGAAAAACCACCCTGTGGCATTATCCCTCCTCCACCAAACTTTACAGCTGGCACAGTGCAGTCAAGCAAGTATTGTTCCCAGCATTCGCCAAACCAAAACTCCTCCATCAGACTGCGAGATAGTGAAGCGTGATTCGTCATTCCACAAAACACATTTCCTCTGCTCCAGAGTCCAGTGACACTGTTCCAGCTGATGCATGGTATTATGCTTGGTGATGTAAGGCTTGCATACAGCTGATCAGCCATGGAAAACCATGCCATGAAGCTATAACACACAGTTTCAGTGCTGATATAAATGCCAGAGGAAGTTTGGACCTCTGCAGTTATTGCGTCAGCAGAGTGTTGGCGACTTTTACGCAATATACACCTCAGCAGTCAGTGACCCTGCTCTGTAACCCAACATGGTCTGACACATGCTTCCTTAGTTGCCGTGGTTCCTAAATGCTTACCACTTTACAGTAATACCACTTACAGCTGAATATCTAGGAAGGAAGAAATTTAACTTTATATGCTGCAAAAAGTACTGTTCAATTTGGACTACCTATGCTACACATTGCATATAGCTTTTATGTATTTATCCTTCATATTAATATTTATATATTTAATGGAATGTCTGTAATATAAGCAATTTTCCCTCTGGGATTAAAAAAGTATTCTGACTGTGACAACAATCTGATTTGTTGCAACACTGGTCAATTCAGTGAGCTCTTTAGAACAAGTCATTCATTCACAAATTTTTGTAAAGGCATAAAGCATGGGTAGCTTCTTCATTTCATATACCTGTGGCAATGTGACTGAGCGAAGCACCTGAATTCAGTGATAAAGAAGAATTGCCCAGTATTTTTTGTCCATATAGTGTACTTGCAATTGTATGGTGCTAAGCAGAGGAATTGAGAATTAATTAACAGAAATTAGGAATTCTTATTGCAATGCCTTTGACAATTGTTTTGAGCTCAGCAGCTCAATTAAATGCTAGGAATGATTTTAATGATGCACCACATAGACACAAACGGACCAACTGAATGTAGCTTTTTCTCCCCTCAGTTCAATGTCTGATTACCAGGCCCAAGTAGAATCTGCAGATTTTTTCGTGGTTTTCTGCAGTGATCCAGGAGGAAAATGTGGGAAAATCTGTGAAGTGTTTTTAGCTTGTTACATTATCAGCGATTAGAAATAAAACATCATCATCATTGTTTCCTGAAATGTTCTCAGCACTGCAACAGGTTAAAAAATATATATTTACTCAAGCTTTTTAATTTAACCCATTACATTTCATAATGGAGATTTTAGGAGATGTTTTCAGGACAGCCTTTACACACCAATCAAAGTCCCTGCAGCACACACCAGCGACAGAGAGGTGGAAATAGCAAATATTTGCCTAACAGCATGCACCTCTTTAAACTCTGCGGAAAATCTGCGGTATTCTGCAGGCACAGATTTTACGTGGGCCCGCAGATTGCAGTGGAGATTTTGGGTAAAAACTGACACTGCTAAAAAAGTGATTATAATGTATTTTTAACGACGCTAGCAGCATGGTGGTCCAGCAACTTTTGAATGGATCACCATTAAAAAAAATCTAACACCACTGTGAGTGTAAGTTTTTTTGCTTTTGAAACATCTCTTTATACTTTGAATGGATTGTGACAGAATTATGTAAAGACATTCATGAGTCCCAGATGATGAATCACTGGGATTTTTTTTTCTCAAGGTTTTTGTGGTTTTAAGTGACATTTCTTCCAAATATTGGATGAGTTACAATGAAATCTGTCATTTTTAAGCAAAGCGGTTGAACACAGTAAACATTTTTTCCAGCTAAACATGAACAGGTTGGTATTGTTGTTATAAGGATTTTAGTATGCGTAACTCACTGCATTGCCATGTGTAAATACAACCTCAAAGACGCATTTAATTCTTACTCTTGTTTCACCTAAAAGCAAACTCAAGCCCATCCAGCAGTCACTGGCTTGGACTATCCTAGGGAAGAAAGGTTCATATTTATGTTTTCGTAAGACTTGGCAGTTATCTGTTGGCTGGTTACAGACTTCTCTAAATGTTGTGTACCCCCACAAGTGATGACCCTAACACAAGAAAATGCCTGTTGACCTTTGCCAGACCACAATGTGAAAAGCAAAGTTTGTGGATTGGCTATGTTTGGTTTGAACTGTGAGGCAGCAAGTTGTTTTGCATTACTTACTTCCACTGATCAGATTTTCCTGCTACAGTACCTTTGATTTGACAGTTGCTGCGATATTATGATGAAACCACTTCTACAAACCTTACCCCATACTGAGAGACACAGGGATGGACTGCCTATAACACCGAGCACCATTGAGAGCAGCACGAAGAAAGAAACATGGTTCTTATTGTAACCTGATGTGCTCCCGTTAAAGCAGTTTAGTGGCTCTCATAAACCAGCATGGTACACTTTTCATAACAATCGCTTTTCACGCAGTAATTTTATAAAGTCTGTGTACACAGCTTCAGTGAGATGTCAGACAGACTCTGGTTATGAAGTAATTGGCTTATTTCATTCCTCTGGGTCCCTCCCTGTTAATGTGAGACTAGGGATTTCCCTTTTGGCCCAACTTTTGACCCAACAGCAATGCAACCTTTCTTGTTCGGTCAAACACAGTGAACTCATTTACCCCTTTCTCAGCCATTTAAACACCAAACCTACTTGATCCTAACATTTGCCTGAAATCCCTTTGGTCACAGGAGATTTGACATGAATGTCCGTGTCAAGGGGATTGGTTGCAACCTCATTTCCATTTGAGGATTTCCTGCAGAGACGCCTTGAGACCCCGCAGTGCTTCTCGACATTTCCCATCAGACAGGAAACAACACGGGCACGAAAGGATGAAGGAGTCATGAATGGATAACTGCTGCACATGATTAACACATGCTTTGTATTTATCATGCTGCTGCCTTTTGTAATTTTAATGTTCTTTGCAAAAAAGGTCACAGACTGCCTCTTTGCTAAGCCTGGATTTGTACATATTACATTCAGTTACCAGGGGTCTTTTGGGACCATATGGATCATCTGCAAATTCCTCATGTTTAGATGTGTGTCTTTTCTGTTTTCCTGGTGTTGTACTGTATCAAGATTTATTAAATTCTCTGTGAATTATCCTTTAATAGACTATAAATTAAGAACCATAGTTGGCATTTTTAGTGTTGGTTAGATATAGAGCAGAGTACCCCAGCCCTTCCCCCAGTCCATGACTGGTGGCTGCCCTAATAAGAGGAGATAGAAATGGAACGTGGCTGCTGCTGCTCTGTGGTTGGTCCTTTCCTTGTCCATGGGGGTGTTGAAGGTTGGTGTGGGCATGCAGGTCAGAGGTCTCCCCTTTCCTCACCCTGGTCCAGATAAGTCAAACTGTAATAGCTCCTGGGGGAAGCCCTGTCTGAAGAAGGGGTTGGTAAAGCTCACTGGTCATCTGATGAACTGCCCCTGTTTTTCAGCAGCATTTAAACCACAGACGCAGCAGAGCTGTGTTTTTTTACGTTCACAGGAGGCTTTTAGTTTGTTTGAGAAACAAATGAGTGTTTTCATACGAGTAAAGATTTAGCATTTTATGCCACCGAGAGGCGTCTGCTTGCGTTAATAAGCTCTTGTTTTGAAAGCTGAGCTGGTGCGCTTCCTTTAAAGCATGGACTCAAATCATTTTTTCACTTTGGGGAAACTGACAGATACGCAGAAAAAAGGAATTTTAACACTAAATCTCCAAAAAGTGGGCTTTCCCACCAGCTGCCTACTGATTGCTTTTCTTCAAACTGAAGTTTCCAGTGTGTGTTTCAGCTGTTGCTCAGCAAAGTTGGGGAGATATTTTCAATGTGTCCAGATGCTGCAGTGGAGCTCTTATTTAGGTTACAATCATGACCAAAACCTCATTAGAGCCACACATGGACAAGTTATGGACAATAACTGACCTCAGCTTTGGAACTCTGTACTACAAAATTCTGGCTGCTAAATATGATTTTATTTTACAGGGTTCTATTATTCGACTAAATGAATGGCATTCATCATTTTTACAGCTGCTTAGTCAGAGTCAGAGGGAGTATAATTATTTTAAGGTTCCATGCAAAGCCTAAAAAATGGTCTTTGCTGTGCGTAATGCCAAAACGACAGTATGGTAAACCACTTCATTAGATGCTCCACATTTGCTGCACGCGATTATTTTCATGCTTCACTGGCTGGCAGACCAAGTTTGACAACTATTGTTGTAAAGTGTGCGAAGTGTGCCACCTGAATGACCTTTCTGAAGGTGGTAACTCCCCCTCATTTTTTACAGGGGTAATTGAAATATTTCATTTGAGTTCAAACCCATTTATGTTGTGTGTAGAAAGGTAAAAACTGTATTTTATTCTGCTGTTTATTAGCCGTAGTTTATCATTTTAGACATCTAGGTTAAGCTATAAATTGCACTTAGATGGATTCTTAGTTGGTCTACAAAAAGAATATAAAGGCTTCGTAGACAGCTAAAATGTAATAATGCAAACTTCTTGTCTGTCAAGCGGACATCTTTGCTATTCTCATAACCACGCTTTCCACAAATAGACTGTGTACAAGAGTTCGTGTTGCTAAATGCATTTGAGAAAAAAATACTTGGTACATGGTTAATATTTAACAACAAAGCCACTTTCCATGGCGTTGGTTTGGCACCATAGACTTGGGTTTACGTCATTTTTGTCAAATGATTTAGGTTGCAGTAATGTTTGGTTCAGTTTAGAGAAACAGAATAATTTTAGTTAAAGAGTAGAAAAAGTCCTCACATGTCCCATTGTGTATCCAATCAGACTTTTCAATTGTTAACGAGGAAGCAGTCTTTTATAAGCGTTAACCAAGTGCTTTGAGAAGCCTAAATGTAGCAATTGGCGGTGAAAATCTGGGAAATTAAGTAAGTATTAATAGTTCAATATAAACAGTTTTGAGCATAGCTAAAAACATTATGTAGAATGATATGCTTCCTACAGAATTTACACAATATGGACAGAAGTATTGGGCCATACATATTAATCACTACTTTCAGGTGTTTTATTCAGCCCCATTGCCATAGGTGTATAGCTATCCATGCAGTCTCTGCCTTTACAAACATTTGTGAAAGGAATGAGCTCACTGAATTCCAGCATGGTACTGTAATAGGATGCCACCTGTGCTACAACTCAGTTTGTGAAATTTCTTCCTTCCTCGATTTTCCACAATCAGCTGCAAAGTGGTAAGCATTTAGGAACCACAGCAACAGAGGCCACAAAGTGGCAGACTACACAAAGTTACAGAGCAGGGGTGCAGAGTGTTGCGGTGAATATTGTGTAAAAGTCACCAGTGCTCTGCTGATTCAGTAACTGCAGAGTTCCAGACCTCCTCTGGCATTAACATCAGCACTGAAACTGTGAGCTGGGAGCTTCATGGTATGGGTTTCCATGACTGAGCAGCTGCATGCAAGCATTGCATCACCAAGCACAATGCCAAACGTTGGAAGGAGTGGTGTAAAACATGCCGCCGCTAGACTCTGGAAAGTGGAAACATGTTCTTTGGAGTGATGACCTACTCTTCTCAATGTAGGAGTTTGGGTTTGGTGAATGCCAGGGGAATGTTACTTGCCTAACTGTACTGTGCCAGCTGTAAACTTTGGTGGAGGAAGGATAATGTTAGGGGGTTGTTCTTCTGTAGTTGGCCTGGGCCCCTTAGTTCCAGTAAAGGAAAATCTTCATGCTAGAGCTTACCAGGATATTTTGGGCTGTTCTATGCTTCCAACTATGTGGAAACAGTTTGCAGAATGTCCTTTTCCATTCCACCATGACTGTGTCCCAGTGCACAAAGCAAGGTTCATAAAGGTATGATTGAAAGAGTTTGGTGTGAAAGAACTTGACTAGACTGCATAGAGCCATGACCTCAACCTCACTGAACACCTTTGGGATGAACTAGAACAGAGACTGTGAGCCAGACCCTCTCGTGCAACATCAGTGTGTGACCTCACAAATACTCTTCTGGATGAATGGGAATGGAAAATTCTCACAGACACGTTCCAAAATCTTGTAGAAAGCCTCCCCTGGAGAGTTGAAACTGTTACAATTACAGGGTGGGAGGCAACTCCATATTAATGCCTATCGATTTAGAATGGGATGTCATAAAAGTTCCTGTAGGTGTAATGTGCAGGTGGCCCAGTATTTTTGTCCATACAGTGTATTTCCAAAAACAAATTACCTCTCCATGTTGTGTTTTTCAGCAGGCAATTTTTCAGCAGGCATGGTTGAGAAATAACTGTCACAAATGAAACAAATGTCCTAAATTTTTGCCAGTAAATTTTTACATGATACATGTTATACAATTAGTTTGATCAGTTTGACACTTTTGATTGTTTTATTCTGCTCTGTACTGGCAGACATGCTGTAATGCTTTTTATACAGATCCTCTCTCCCAAATTCTATTCAAAGTGTGTTAGGATATCTGTTACTTGAGTTGGTTCATATGAGGTCCAACTGGGGTCTGTCTGACCTTGAATATAAATAGCATCATGTTCACCAAATTGACAAATTCAGTATCTGCCAAAGAGAAGGGATAAGATTTTAATTCTTTTCTATGTTATTTATGGCATCCAAAAATATAAGAAAGTAAATCATGTTGTAATAAAAGTACTAATCATCGTTGTATTACTGGAAATGTATTATGGGAGTGAATTGGCAATGCTTTGTAGTGCTTTTCATACTTGATTTCCAAGTCCACAAAATAAAGATATTCTCTGGTTCTTTTATGTAATCACTTTAACTCTCAGTGGCACTGAGTACTGATTATAGTCACATGGGAGCAGTGAAGTCTATGGTAGTCCATTTAGCTTCTTTATTCAACCTCCTTAGTTCAAGTACTTGGGCTCATTTGGCAATGGTCCTGATTTATGCAAACACCCAAGCCCTGCTAGTCTTTTCACATGAACCCCCTGCTGAATACAAGTCCCTGCTGAACCACAAAATATTTTTTGTAAATAAATATTGGGACATAAATAATATTTGTAAAGCTGGGCAGCAAGCTGTTCAAGGGAGCCGCTAGGAGGCTGGAGCATCCAGTCCCTGGGCAGACAGGCTTCTTCCACCAGGGGAGATCTCAAAGGCAATTGTGAAATAATTGTCCACGCTGTTAAAGATCGAATACCAAAAAGTTCCCCTCTGACAGCGATCTTTCAGGCTTTTAAAAATGTGTCCCACTGTTTGCCAGCTTGGGGTAAATTACCGCCTGACAGGGCTGTTCTTTGTTGTATTAGAGACTACAGAGCAAGGGTCCATTCTGTCAACCTGTCACAGTGGGGGATTCTTGTCGCTGACACTCAATACCTTGTCAAAATGCTCAGATACTACACCCAAATAAGCAGCCTCCTTCTACTGAGAAGTTCTGTGTCCAGAAAGGGGAGGATCAAAGGATCGCTGACACATTTCACTTTTCGCGGACATTTTCTTTGACTCAACAATTCCAACAATAAAAACAATGGTGTGAAAACTGAGATGAAGCCCTTCTATGAGAGGAGAAAGGGAGGTAAAAGGAGGAGAAAAAAAGGGGAAATCGGAAGGAATTTCTACCGATATAACAAGGGCTTGGAAGGTAAATATAAACCACTTGTTATAACAGGAACTTGAAATTTATAGCTTGTAGTATTTTGTCCTTTCCCTTGCTTGGTTTCAAAATAACGTTGCCATAATTGTCAACAGATGGAAATGGATGCAGCTGGTCTGTCAGAGTCTGAAGCCTTCTCACAGAGTATGAAATCATCCAGTCAATGACCGCTTCTCTCTTGCAAAAAACTTAGTAACTCTCAAGTGTGATCTACTGGTTAAACTCACAGTGAGACTTTATTAATTCCTTCTACCAGAGACTATTTTTCATTGTTCCACTATGAGATGTGTGTATCTGAAACATGGCAAATTGGTCAGTTATGAGTTTGTTGCCAGTTTGGGATTTTTAGTGATGCGTTCCTAAATTTTCTGGCACAGGCCACACAAATGAATTTTTACTATTATTTAAAATTATTTAGAGACTTTATGTCTTTCGAGTGGTTTAAAAATTATTCTCTGATTATTTGAAATGTCTAGCTTTAGTGTATTTAATCGCAAGAGAAATGAGATGGTGTCACCATTAATGTGCATGATCCCACAATCAATGTGGTTTTTGCTTTGTGCAAATCAGACGAATAGTCAAAGAGATGTGGCTAAAACTTAAAAAAAAAAATCACAAAATTTGCCACCTAGTAGCAAATCCGTATTTTCAACATGGGTCAAAATCCATTGCTTATTGTATTAATTTAAAAAATGAGAGATTTGGGGGGCTTTGGAGGTGCTAGTTCACTTCAGAACCCTTTTTTCACTACTTAAACCTAAAACAGATCCAAGATGAAGCAGATCACACTTGTATCTATGATTACACTTCGGTGTACCAATCATGAATAAAATTGTTTCCCAAAATGTTAAGTGTTTCCTTTAAAGTAACTGTTGTTCTAGATTTTCAGAGAAATGGTGATCTCAGTCAGGTACCTATTCACCCATTGCAGCCCACTGGTTTGTTTCAAAATTAAATTTTCTTTATTTAATTTGCCTTTGTGATACACTTAAAAAGTGTGACACTAATACCAGCATTTCTTGTGTACCCACAGTTATTCCAAACAGTACAAAGGTCGTGGATGAAGAGAAAAAGTTCCGTGACTGTGCTGACCTGTACCAGGCTGGTTTCAATAAGAATGGCGTCTACACCATCCACATAAATTCCCAGGAAACCAAAAAGGTGGGAACCCACAATATTGCACAGCCAGCCGTCCTCTGTAATGTGAAAATACCCCAGTTTTCATCACCTCTAAGAAGCACTTTCATAGTGGATTTACTTGGTTTCTTGAAATGTCAGAGTGAGACTCAATTTTCTCCATGTGAGCTAAAACCAACCCTGGAGCCACCGCAGGACATTAGCCAATGATGAGTGTGAATGATGAGCACTGGCTGCTGCAGAAATATTGAAAGCTAAAAATACATTTGGCAGCACTGAGAGTGCAGGAGTTTAGTAGGGAGGTGAGGTGTGGAACAGGACACCGCACTGATAAGCATGGTGACAAAGGTTCACGTGTATGTGTTTCACATTTAAGTTACTAAATTTAATTGAAATTTATTTATGAGTTACAGCACCAATTACAACAAAGTTACAACTTACAACTAGAGAGAAACCCAACTATTCCCTTTGAGCAAGCTATTGGCAACTTGACTATGTTCTCTGTGATTGATGAAAGGGATGATTTCCTGGGTAGGGGGTTTGTGTGTTGATTTTTCTTCATTGCTGCAGGGCTGCTCACATTTTTAAAGTCAAACAGAAATTTTAACTCTAGCAACATTTCAGTGTATAATGATACCAAAGCTTTTGTTTGATATTCCAGCCTCCACAAAGGATGAAGAACCTTTTGAGGATAATTTTAAATTATAGGCTATCTAAGTTTCAAGCCTCTAGGTGGATGTCCCATGGAAGCGTATGTCATCTGTTTGGCTGGGAGGCGTCCTTTTGCCTTCTATGTTTTATGGCCCGACAGCTCTAGCAGTTTTATTAAGAGAAGCCAATTTAAAAAGTCTGTTGTTCCACAGTATAAGCTACATAGGATCCATTGTGCTGTAAAGTTTATGTTGAGTCTAGCTGTCTTAAGTCTGGGTTTTTCATAGCAACAATGATCCCCACTCAAAATTCTTTTCATGTTACTTATTTAGTCACGTTTCCTCTGTAGTGTGGGGGTTTACACATTTGCCTCACATGCAAAAGGTCCCTAGCAAATGATTCAACACTCAATAAGTGTTACCTTATGATTTTTTTATAATTATTTATTTTTTTCGTCAATGTCCTGTCATGATCAAAAATACTTCCAAAATGAAAGTTGAACCAATGTCATGGATGCTCCCTCCATTTCAGATGGAGTTAGATGTTGAATGTTGAATGTTGAATGTTTTCAGACTTTCTAGCAAGGGAACATTTGTTTAAAATTGTTTTCTATTTTCTCTTTATCATTTAAAATAAAGCCAATAAAAAAAACATTCTTAATAGAAACAATGAGGTCTTCTACAGGAGAGCTTCAAACTCAGAACCTCCAACTTTATAATTTGTCTGCTGCTGAGCTACTCTCCAAGTGGAGCACCACTGGGGTTATATTGCTGACACTGAGGACAGAGGGGCAATGATTTTATCAGTGTGATGTGTTAAGTTCACCATACAACCAGTGAGACAGAATTTAGATGTTTATAACCGTGGATTGCTTGAAAGTGTTTATTTTTTACAAAACAGGCTACAGGAAGAATAGTCTGTGTACATGGAGAAAATCTTGTGTGGACATCAGTTAACAACCACACACTAACCAGAGGCCTCTACTATGAAGCAGGACTTGGGCTTATCCGGGGTATATTACCACAATAATTTTTGTTACAGACCTCAAGAAGTTCAAGATTAGCAATCAGCAGGTATGAAATTACCACCTACTAGCCAATCAGTTCTCCAGAAAATAGCATCACCGGCCCTGGATGATCCCTCGAACCTCTGTGCATGGATGGTAGGAAAGTGTAAAGTTTTCTTAATAGTGTCTAAACTCTTTGAGCATCAGTAATAAATTCAGATTCTTAGACACAACTTTATCCTTCATTTGATTTTTTTGCCTGTTGGCTGCAGACAATTTTACAACAATTTGATTGTTCTGTAAGCCGTAATGTATGATCCTATTTGCACTTCTTTGATTTATAGTCTCAATTAAATTTGCACAGAGACTAAATATACCTGACTTGACCTCTATCCTGCATGGAAACAACATCAACATCCCACTCTCTACAGTTCAGTGTTTTCTGTTGTACTGCAACCAGTTTTGACGTGGGAGATGATGTCAGGTTTTTAACCATGTTTCCTGGGAAGCCAGTGTACTTCTAGTGCCGACCCTATCTGCCATGGTGACTCCTTGGGGGGAAAAACGGAGAAGCAAAAAGTAACTTCACTTGTTTAGTCAATAACTCAATAATTTGACAAGTCAGTAAGAATAAAGCTATGACTTGAAATACTGCAAAAAATCTACTAATTCTTATATGAGGTTATAAAGTGGGTGTAAGGTCCAATAGTGTGTGTGTGTCTGTGTCTGTGTGTCTGTGTGTGTTTGTATGTGTGTGTTTTTTTTTTCTTGTTGATTCTATTCTACTTGCTTAATTGTACCCAGGCTGTGTTCATGTGTGTTCAGCTGTGTGGTCTGGCTGAGGTGAGAGACCTTCTCCACTCCACCCTGGGGTCTCCTCCTCAAAACAAAGGGTAACACTGCAGATAGAGTACCAGTGCTGCATTATCAGCTTACACACACTGAGGTCCAGGGTTAAGGGCCACATTACACCCAGGTGTCTGCTGGTATATGTCCAGTCTGGACCGCCACTTTGATTTTGCAGAAACAAGGACTGCTGATGAGGAACATCTCAAGAGAGTTGGTGAGGGATAAGGAGATGCTGATTAAGTTTGAAGAGGACATAGATACTCTGCATTCTCAAAGATGATTCATCGCAGTCACTAGGAAAAGACGTGTCTAAATCCAAATAATTGTCCAAATAACCCTTTATTGCTTGTAAATGCCAGTGAGAGTTGAAATGTTGAATGCTGGATTCATCAGTTTGGTAGTTAAGTTACATATCTGAATATACAAGGACCTATGGGTGTTATCAGTGTTCCATCGCCTTCATGCACAGTATTTTCCAACCCTCCCTTCTTTCTGTCTCTTTTGTATTGTGTAGGTGTATTGCAGAATGGAAACTGCCGGTGGCGGATGGACAGTCATCCAGCACAGAGAAGATGGCAGTGTGGATTTCCAGAGAACGTGGAAAGAATATAAGATGGTGAGATAAGAAAAATACGTGTGCGCAGACATTCACCCATTATTCAGACAGTCATTCATAAAACCAAAAAGATGTTTTTTCTTCAAACACTAGACAGTAAGTTAATACACATGCAGATGTAACCAGTATGTGTTAAAGTAAATATTAAGCCGCTAGCATGGACGTGAATAGTAGCAAATGTGCCTGATTCCGAAGAGTTTAGGAACAACAGGAACCCTGCGGATGGATAACCATAATGAATGGCACAACCACAAAACAGTTAAAACAATGATCTGGTTGTATTAAATTTCTTCCAGGACATCAACCAATTTGCACTGTATGCTTTGTGTTATAACCAATAAAAATAGCAATCACTTTGTGTTTTCTTCTAAGCAAAATGTAAAAAAAAAAGATCAGACTCGGGTCTTTTAACGTCACTATTATCCAGGTCATTTGAATGGCTGTTGTGAAACCAGGCCACTAATCTGTGTGTTAAGAATGCTGTTTTCTGAACGCCCTTTAGGTACTCAGAGTATAAGGTTCTATTCCATGTGGGGTGGGGCTCGCCATCCATTAAAATGGAAAGTTCTCACTTTTCAGTGGGTCTCTGGATAGGCTGTAAAAACTCCACAGTCTTGGTTATATCTCTGGTCTTCTGGAAACTGACTTAGAAAACCTGACCAGTGCAAAGCAATGCATTAGTAAGGAAAACAACTTCAGACCACTGGATGCAAGTTGGAACAACAGACTTAATGTTTTCACCTGCTCTGCTCCTTCAAAAGCCACCACGTTTCTCTTACATTGGAGTTACAGTTATACCTGGTGCAGAGCTAGCAAACTTGTCAGTGCAACCCAACAGCAAGTTGCCAGAGGTGGAATAACAATTCTTAAAGATCAAAATGACAAGTGTCCATTAAACTCAGAAAATAACCTTCTCTTACAAACCCCTAAATAAAATGTACTAAAGCATTTTAATGAACAGCACTTAGTTTTACCCTATTGTTTAGTACTTTTTAACATTTTTAACTGAAGTATTTTTTTTAACCGCTTTATATTATATGGGTAATGAATTCAACGCTCAAGGGTTTTACTTTTTTCTTATAAGCTTTATTTAATGCAGGCTACACGGACACAAAGATAACATGCTCAGCCATATCCATTAAGCATAAATTACAACACTGTAGGATGAGCAAGATCTCCTATTTCAAAAATACACTTCCACTGTTGGATGATGACAAATACTGTGTGCACTTTGGCTTTGACTGAACATGTTGAAAACATGAGAGCCAGGATGCACTGATCCAAGACCGTTTGGAACACTTCGGCCAGATGTCATTCCTCCTCAGCAATATCGCCCTTGTCGTTTTTGTATTAGCAAAATTGTCTAGGGTATCTGAGACTTGCACCGCTCCTTAGCCAAGGCTTCATTGCTGTTATTCTTCCTCTTCTCCAACAGGAAATTACTACCTAAATCTGAAAGCAAAGCATTTGTTTAGTCTCAGCTGAGCTGTACCAGGTGTTTGTCATCAAGGATAAATCCGTGCATATTTGCATTAAGGGTGTTAACATTTCCTACCTAGGCTGTGTTTATATGGTAACTAAGATTTATTTTTTCTGGCAGTTGCATTGCTAGTGTTTGCTATAGAAATTGTTTGTATATATGTTGTGCTAGCGTTCAGTTAATGTTTTGACTTTCCCCTATAATCTATGCTCTGTTTCTAGTTAAGTTCTTCCTTCTCTCATAACTGCTCTTGATGTACCATTTATCAGTAAATAGGAAAAGATAAAGAAGTTACAAGGAGAGGACTAGATCAAATATTTTTTTAAAAATGTACAAAAACAATGCTGGAACAGTACAGAAATCTCTTGGTCAAAGTGGCATGGGTGTCGCTGCCTTGAAGTAAATTAAAGAAGGTGAAGGTCAGTAAGATGATAGGTAACAGGGATACATACAGTCATTTGAAAAGCAAAGGTTTAGAGGACTCATTGCAGTCCTGTGAAAAACTAAGTTCACCTTACTGCTTCCATAGGATTCAAGAGGGTAGGTAGCAGCCAGGGGGCTGTAAAACAAGTGACCTTTGATTATTGATAATTGATCATCAGCCAGTGTGACCACCTCTATAAAAGCAGATGTTTAGGCAGTTTGCTGGCCTGGAGCATTCAGGTGTTTGGGTGTGTGTTACCACAGTATCAAAACCTTGCCAGGAGTGGACATCCCAGCAAAGTCAGACCATGCAATGATCAAAGAAAGTTCAAAAAGCTCAAGAGCCTCAGTTAGCATGTTACATGTTAAAGTCCATGACAGTACAATTATCAAAAGACTACAAATAGGGCTTATTTGGAAGGTTTGGCAAGAGAAAGCCTCTGCTCTCTAAACAGAGCATGGCAGTGGTTTGCATGGCATGGTTTGGGTTTGCAAAGTTGCATCTGAACAAGCCACAAGACTTTTGGAACAGTGTCCTTTGGACAGACAAGAACAAAATGGAGATGTTTGACCATAATGCACAACACCACATTTGATAAAAACCAAACATAGCATATCAACACAAACACCTCATACCAACTTTCAAGCACAGTTCAGGAGGGGTAGTGATTTCAGCTTGTTTTGCAGCAACAGGACCTGGACATCTTGCAGTCATTGAGTCAACCACAAATTCCTCTGTATGTGAGAGTACTCTAGAGAGACAAATGTGAGGCCATCTGTCTAACAGCTAAAGCTTTGCCAAAACTGGGTCATCTCAAGCACAGCAGAAAATCTATAAAAGAATGGCCCAGTCAAAGCCCAGACCTCAACCAGACTGAAATAATGTGATGTGACATTAGGATAGCTGTGCAAAAATGAATGGGTGCAAACCTCAGTGAACTGAAGCAGTGTAAAGATGAGTGGGCCAAAATTCCTCAACAGTGACATGAGATACTGATTAAGTCATACAGAAAATGATTACTTCAAGTTATTTCTGCTAAAGGTGGTCCTACAAGCTATTGAATTATAGGGTGTACTTAGTTTTTCCTAGGACCATATAGAGTCCTGTGAAAATTTTCTTTTTTACATGATTATAAATAATAAAAAGAGCACAAAAGGACTGGAAAAAAATAAAAAAATAATACAACAAGTGTAAACTGTCCAGCTTTGAACAAGTGTACAGATAGAATACATGGAAGGCTCAGTGCAAGACTGTGCAGTGCATGATTGGCCAACATTTACAGTGTTAACTAACAGCTTAGTCTCCTTGAAACATCTATTGTCATTGATAGAGTTTTATTGTGTTATTCATTTTCATATTCTTAGTCTCCTGAGGCTTGCGCGCACATATCACACTTATCATATTTTTACAATTTGTTAATCTTTCTTCCAAAGCTAAGGGACTGTTTCTTTATGAGACCATAGAAGAATGTGGTGTGCATATTAAAATATGATCTGAACACCATTTTTGTAATTATATTACCAGGTGATCAAACAGCTGTCCATCAACCTGAATCACTTGTAATGTACTAACATCATTTCATGTTGTTAAGATGGGTTAGTGCCAGCAAGTAAGCAACTCATTAGACCTTTGAGGTTGACTGTGGCTCAGGAGGTAGAGTAGGTTGTCGTCTTCTAATTGGAAGGTCAGCGGTTCGATCAACAGCTCCTCCAGGCTATGTGCAAGTGTCCTTGGGCAAGGTACTGAACCCCAAATTGCTCCTTGCAGGCATGTGAGTGTGTGCGCATGACAGCTAAAGCACCTAAAGCCACAGAATGAAGGGCTATGTGAAAGGATGAATGAGGCTTATAGAAAAAAAATGCATTTTGAGTGCTCAGATAGGGTAGAAGCGTGCTATATAACCACTAGTCCATTTGCTATTTTACAGTTTAATTAGTAACTTAAAAGGACTGAGTTTAAATAGTCACCTAAATAAGATTAAAACACACTTGGAAAAATGGTTGCAACATCTGCCGTTTGCCACTCAAAACCAGCAATGTAAACTTGACTGAGCTTAAAACACTGACAGTATATCTGCAAAAAAATCTGTAACACTACTCACCATAATAGACGTGATGTGATGGGTGTTGCTTATAGAGATACTAAAGCTCCCCTGGCAACAGAAAACAAATGGCTGGGGATGACTTTTATACTCTATGTCTATAACATATAATTCCTGTGATCTACAATGGTTAACATTGCATTTCCTTTTTACCAGGAAATTTTGCAAGTGTAACTGACATGCAAACCAAGCAGTCAGTCCAACAATATGACTAAACATCTCCTCATCTTTTCTGGGCTGAGTGATGTAGATCAGGTTTGCGTGTGATGAATCACAAAGCACCGGAACTATGAGGGAAAACTGTCAAAAGATCTCAGCTCCAAGCCTCTTCCAAGCAAGAATTCTTGAGATAAACTGTGGTCACAGTAGCAGGCATTGGGCCAAACTGAAAGCCCATCATCAGGACAAAGATCAGTCACAGCAAAAGAGAGAAAAAGAGAGAAAGTGGTTATGTACCCCAGCCCCTTTCTCTTCCACCACCCACTCAGCAGGACATGGCTAATGCTGGAGGAATGCCCCATATTTATGCACCCTTGTTACCATTCCTCATCACTACACACACTCAGCTCAAACACAGACTTCTCCCTGACTTTTCCCCCTTGCCCGCTTCACCCCCCCTTGTTTTACAATGTTTAATGGAGCGGGCCGGACTGTCCTGTCAGACCTGTAACGTCGTCCAGCGTAGTGATATTCCCTCTCTGCAATCTGCTGCGCTCGCTGCTGTCAGAAGCACTTTTCCTGTGACCGGGAGCCACTCTGATCAAATTCAACCTTTTTCAGTTTGTTTGAAGGAGTGTCTGTGCATGTGGTATATGTTTTGGGAAAGTACGTTTTAGGTAATAATGAGTTAAACATGTGTGACTTGAGTGGAAGACAGAAATGGAAAGAAAGGTGTGCTTTTATTTCAGCCTGTACCAATTTTTGCACTTTAATAAGGCAAAATCATGCTTTAGAAAGATAAATAAGACAAGTCTAATATATAGGGTAAGTTTTAAATGATGTCTAGAGAAGTGAAAATGCTGGGATGCTACAGCATGTACAAAAAAAGGCAGTGCAGAACCATTTCTGCTGGTGGATAAACAGCCACTTTATTTATTATCAGGGATGTTTTGTTCTGATCTAATTTCTGATTGACAAAAAAATAAATCAAAAAATAAATTAGAAAATTCCATCCTATCCATCCCACAGTCCTCTAGTGTGGAGATGTTATCGTTCTAGGAAAAGAGAGGGGATAAGGGATTATGATTTACAAAAAACATTTCAGTGGTATTTCTATGCTGATTAGCAAATTTTTCTTCTTTCATTGCAGGGTTTTGGGAGCGTGTCTGCGGAGCATTGGTTGGGAAATGAGTATGTTTACCAGCTGACCAGCCAGAGGCAGTATGTCCTTCGTGTAGAACTGACTGACTGGGACGGACTCCAGGCCTTTTCACTATATGATCGCTTCCAAATAGGCAGTGAGAAACAAAACTACAGGTAATACCACTCATATTCCTACTAGTAAAAAAAGTGGGGCCAGATATTGCCTATTTGCAGCACACTACAGACTTTCAGGAAGAAAAATGATCCGTTTTTGGTGGGGATACAAGCCGCACTATGGAGGGTTGCGTCAGGAAGGGTATCTGGTGTAAAATCCCTGCCAAATTACCAACATGGATGAATCCGCTGTGGTGAGCCCTTGGGGAGAAGACAAGGGAGCAGCCAAAAGTACATAATAAGGGCTTTAATCTTTGGAAGGTCAGCTAGTTAGTCAGTTGAAAATCCGCCCCATAACCACAACTTACATATAATGCCATCTTAAGGCCAGGTCTTTGAGACCAGAAACCTGCAAATCCAATGCTATTTGAAATATTTGCACTTTGTGTTTAGTTTTAATTAGCAAATAGCATTTTGGTAAGGAGAGATCATTTGAAGAATTTGAGACCCAGGAATGCAGGTAGACAAGTGAATACAGATTGTCCTTATTGAATGCACTCATAAGCTTCATTATGCTAGTATCCTAAACAATCAAACATAGCACCTGCCAAACGTTACCTCATTGACTTTGTCACTGTGCACATGTTAGCATGATGTCATTCGTATTTTGCCCACAGCACTGCTGTGCCTCATTACGGCTTCAAAGCCACTATTATAGCTCTAGGCTTTTATACAATGTTGATACAGCCTGAAGCAGCAGAAGCTTCAATCCAAACACAGCAGAGTGTCAGTCATGTTTTGGCAGGTGTTCAGAGCCCAACAAACAATCAGAATTATTCGCGTAATATGGAAGCAAACAGACAATGCATAAAAATATGCTTCAGGTCGCACACAGTGTCAGTCAAACACAAGCTATTACACAACATGTGTGAACAGTAAGAAGTATATTTGCTCCATCAGACATCCATGAAATGGATGACTGAAATGGCTATTGTTTTCTAGCCCTATTCAAAAATTGAATTATCATGCAACACATCAGGATTTTGCCCAATGATGCTTGGACATGCAGATTGAAGGAGCTGGGGGTCAAACTGCCAACCTTAGTGGATGTCTCGCTTTTCTTCCTGAGCCAGAGACATCTCACAGTGCCGACAAGCAAGTTTCCTTTTCTTGCCTTGATCATTGCATAGCTGGACATTTTGAGACTGCATCTTTAGCATGTGCATGAAAGGAAGTAAGGAGGGAAGAAGTTATATTGTAAAATAATACTTCAATGGTTATAAAAAAAAATCTCAAACGTGTTAAGATTATAGCCATGAGTTGTAACTCTGAGCTATCCAGACACCTCAATCATGTCTTTCCTGTTATATAAGTCTGTGGTGAGGTTTGTCTCATTGCAAATTCCTTCCAACCCAAATGTATTGCTTGTCGTCTTCTCCTCGTTGCAAACTGTACTTTGATTTGATTGATGCTTTGTCCTTGTGTGTTGCAGGGCAAAGGTTTCTGTTTTCTTTTGAGGGGGTTAATGATAACAGGCCTCAAACTATGGCAGATGCTTGGCCCTCTCAGATGTGGAAAACTGCTGCAAATTCCACAGAGTTCCAAGCAGTTGCTGGCTTCAGAGGCGAAGGTCTGACATCTCCAATTCTGCCGTTTCCACTGGATGGCTGGTTCTTTCTGATAAGAAGTCCCTTTAGTTGCGAAATTGCTTTTGTTCATCTTTGAAAGATGAACTAAGGAACAAGATTCTGTGGCTTAAAAGCCTTTACCACAATCCTATCAGAGCTCCAAGGAATACACATTTTAAGTGTTTCTCTACAGCAGCAGGGCAGTAGGCTTTTTGCCATATCTAATTTTCACAATTCTATTGTGATGACAGGGGTTTTACTTTACAAATTTGCTGTCTTGAGGAGGCTGTACCTGTAGTGGGCTGTGTGGTTTTCCCTAAGGGACTGGAGAATAGATTTCATTTAAGCAGAAGGGATCAAGTTGTTATTTCTGTTTTGAGTTTCGTGCAAAGTTGAGGTTTTGAGCACTCAAAATGTGAGGACCAAATGAAACGCCGTCTCCTGTTGCTTTCAGTCTTTATTTTTTGGCCGTGGTTTGAACGAACAGGGACAGACTGCAGGCTTGTCAACCTGTCATACAGATTTGTGAAGTGCCAGCCAGTATGCTTGTAGGGTTGTGTATCAAACCTCAATATGTACTTTAACGTTAAAGTACTTTGTTTATAACAATTCTCAAAAGCCAATCACCATCCTGCACATTTACATGCATTTCATTTACACTAATTTCTCTGCAAACATAGCTACTTTTACGTCACCCTTTACTAAGTTTCACATATTTTTAACCTCCCTTGCTTAACCTTTTGTGTAAAAATAGTTGTTTTTTTGTCACACAGTGAAGCAGGCAAAGGGCCTCCCCAGCCATTCCAGGCTGTTTTGCATGCAGGCTCACACTGTTTAGGAGACGTGCTGCTCTCTATAAATAGATATGTTCTTGAAAAATAGTTGTGGTATGATAATCACTCATAGCTCCTCTGAAACATGGTCCAAAACAAACCAGATGGCCTTTCCCAAACAAACCAGCATTGCCACATTCTGTGTTTTTTCTGCTTTGGCACCTACTTGCTTTTAAATGTAAAACAGTTGGCAACAAGTTCTTCAGATTGCATTTATTGCTTTAAACATAAGCGATAATAAGTCAAGACCTGTGTTTTAGCTGGTTCTGAAACATTTTCCTTCATCTGAGGTGGAATACAGTCTGTGTCAGTGCGAGTCAGGCAAACATTTTAAAGACCTTATACAGTATAGCCATTCGACTTGCTTCTTGCTTACACTCTAGCTCTCTCTCTCTCACACACACATGCACACACACTCCAAGCCCAAAAGAAAACAAGGTCACGGACACACAAGCACCACTTGGAGAGATGGTAGAATTATAATCTAAGTCCAACAATGCACACAACTCACCATTTATCATAAACAATACTGAGAATTACCCGCCAGGAAATGTTTGTCCTGCTGCCAGCTTCTCGTTTCATCTACATGTACTGTGAAGCAGAACTCATTCAACTTGTTGAGTGGGAGGGAGGTGTGCAATTATTTCTTTGTGAAATATTGGATCCTGAGCCTTTGCAGATGAAATCATGTACACAGACTAAATGTCACATTTATTACCAGCGTCATAAAAGTTTGGACCTGCCGTTTATCTTTACTTAGTCATTGGATTCTTGTTGGGTTTGCCCACTACAATAAAACTGTTAAAATAGAGCAGTACTAAAAATCAAATGATTCAGATAATTTGGAAAAGTGATTTCATTTGGTGTCTAAAATGCAAGATAGTGGTACTGGACGTTAAAAGGCAATAAACTTTTGAAATTGAGATGTTTTATCTGCATGTGTGTGTAATAAAATGGAGAATAATTATATTGAAACATAATTATTTATGTCAGTGAACATAATACACTATTTACTTGGATTCTTGTCGACACTGCTGGACATTTATGCCCTTAAAAATGGTTTTCCTCCCATAAATCCAATTTATAAGATGGCCAGATCAAGAGAAGTACAGTGCAATAGTAGCTCAATATCCAAAAAAGAAATCTAAGATTTTTGCACTGGTTACACAGTACCTGCAAAGTGAATAGCATCAAGATTGTTTTAATGGTGAATAAAAGCATATCTTAACTCACACATTTGACTGGACCTGTAGTTTTCCCCTAAACCACAAGCTTGTAAGATTTTGAAATGAGTTCATTTTTTGTCTTTTGCTTCTTTGTGGCTGGGGTCTCTATAATTGCAGAGGTTACTGTCTTTATAAACAGCTGCAGAAAGTTCCCTATCATCATAACTGGCACACCATGAACTGCAGAAAAGAAAATAGTAAAATCAAATATAATTTTACGACCTACAAATATTTTTCCAACTATAGCCATCAGATGAACACATTGAGTTAATTATTCTCATTTGTCAAAGTTTTGTTTCAAAAACTGGCTCTGTATTGTCAATACTAATATAATAAGATGAAACAAAAATATTTTTGTTAAAAAAAATCAAAGAAATGCAAAAAAGAAGCTAATTAAAATTGATTTACTTAATACAATAATATAGAGCTAAGTCAGGGGGGAAATTATGGTACTGTGTGAAGAAAATAATAAACTAACTTTGTGTAACCAGAAAAGACAGCACCACAGAATGAACTGAATGATGCACAATGACAGCTTAAAGAAATGGATAAAGGCTAATTAATGAAAATTGCTTTAAAAGATGAGCAAATGTTTGATTTGGTTTCATAATGGCTTTATGTTTTTTATATAATGAATTTCTGGACAGTGACTTTCTAACCTGATAAACCATGGTTGTTATCATAGCTAACTTATAGTGACAGCTGAGAGACGCCTACAAGTGTTATGATCGACAGAATCCAGGGGCCTAAGAGTAAAGGGACCACAGCTTACAGGAGAGCTGTGAGCAGAAGACCAAAGTACAGTAGTACCATCTGCAAAAAAATGTAACTAACAAGCAGAGATTAAACAATCGTTACAATCCAACAAACAGAACTGACAAAAACTGACCTGGAGGCTCACATGAACTGCCAGCTGAGGATATATGTGCATAACTATATTTTACTGATAAATGGGTTCAGTAAAGGTTATACTTCTTCATGAATGCTGACCTGACCTGACCTCGTTTTTTTAATGCAAATTGTATGATTAGGAACCAACTTATGCAGCAGCAAAGTTGATTCCATAATACCCCTAAATAATTTTACCACATTTTAAGCTATGGCGACAGCAGATGACAATGGCAGCAGACACAACATGGTGTCATCATGAAAGTATATGATCCCACGATCAATTTGGTTTTTATTTTGATCAGATGAATAGTTGTAGAGATATGGCTAAAAATGTAACATTTTAAAGAAAAATGTCACCTGGTGGCCAGTCTGTATTTTCAGAATGGCTGAAAATCTAATCACTTCCAGAGCTCATCGGTGTGTATCACTTTGCGAAATTCAAAATCTTGTGTTAAACAGATTTTGCATTATGATTAGGACACAAAGGATTTGCGGCTGTGGTAGAAGCGGCGCTGATGAGTCCATCATATTCCCGCCTTTTGGGGCTATAACAAAGATCCTAGTTTTTCCAAGAGTTTACTGTTAAAAATGAGTTCTTATTCAAGGTAAAGGCTTTGAGAATTACTGAGTTTTTATAATTAGACCCATCATTTTTTGGTATAAAAAAGAAAAACCTAAAGATATGCTCTTTTTTAAATTGCACTGAGCTAAGAAAGTCTTTCAAACCACTCTGCGCACAAGTGTATTGACTACAAATCTTATTTTATCATATGACATTAACCATATCTCTCTATGAAATCTATATTATATCATAGCCCGACTAATTTTTTTCACTGGCTCTTTAGTTTATATACTTTTTGTAGAAATAATGATTTGAAGTTTCATGTAAATATTTCAGAAGACTCAGTGCAAGCAGTATTGGTCACTGAATGCCTGACTACATTTAATGCATCTTAAAACATTAATGCACACCTGAAGATGCGGAGACAGACCTTTGGTGCCAAACAGAACAATCATTTCCAACATTGCCTGAGATAGAAACATTTCCTGGACTTCAATATATGCACAGACACAAGTTGAGGTTTAGAAAGAAAAATGTTTTGTATTAATGTTCAAAGTCTTTCTGATAGAAGACTTGTACTGTAGTTTTACTTTCAAATGAGCCGTTACATCTTCATTCAAATACATTTCCCTCTTGAGAAAACCAAGTTCCTGAAATCCAGTGATTTCTCCATGAGCTAATGAGTAAGGACCCTGTGGAATCAGATCTCATTTAGATGTTTTGCATTTGGAGGTTTAGAAAGATATTGGCAGACATTTCAGTTACAAAATATGGTGACCTTCCGCTTTATCTAAGACTCACACTGAGAAAGCCAGAGATACCTTAAGTTAGAACTAATTGAATTCCATCCCTGCAAGATAGACCATTTCTGATTCTCAAGCGCTCACAAACAGTTTTGCTTGTCTGCTTGTAAATATCATATAACATAAAACTGGTTGCGCTTTTGTCTTTTACAACCAAGATTTTTCTGGGTCAGAAGGGACAAACTGAGGATCAACATGTGTGACAGTATGCATGATAGGTCCACATACACTGTGTTACTTTATGTGACAGAAATGCATGTTCCTCTTTTTGTTTCAGCACTGGTACAAATAGTTCTCTTTTCTTAAGTTTTAAGTATGAATCTTAAAGAAGATGGAGGTGAGCATTACAATACAGCAGAAAACAGTGTGAACTATAAATTATATTGCCAAATTATACACACTATGACAAATACTTCACTGTGGATGTTTCTCTGTGGGGCTACATGACACCCAGTGGCAAGAGAGCAGCCAGCCAGGCTCATTTTTGTGGTACTTGTGGTAGGAAGCCAACCCCTGGTCAGGGTGATTAACCTCTGCAATAGGCCAATATGCAGAGGCTAATAACTGCCAGGTGTGTAACAGCCTACACCGGACTATCAGCTGAAAGGGTTGTTGCCTGCCTATGTGGAGTTGAAGAAAGCAAACATGCAAAGCCACCATTTCCGTACATTATTTCTCTTGTTTTCCTCAAACTATACTCTGAACTTAAGTGCACTTTTGTTCCATTAGAAATATTGCTTAAGGACTTGTCTCAAAGCTCCCCAGAACTCTTCCATATAGTTAGAGTATAACAGAAATGCTCTCCCAGTTCAGAGTAACACAGCGTATTGAGTAATAGAGCGTGTCAGCTAAAAGAGAGAGTTCAAAGAGGCAACATGTTAGCAGATCGAGGGCCCCACATCAATTGCACTTGCTCAGCTGTAATTTGTCCTCTGTGTTGAGGGAAGAAACAGCTCTAAGGGGTCATTTATTCACACTTTACTGCTTTAGATTCCGCATTTTTCTACCAGTGTAAAGGCTAGTTTCTGTTAGCTAATGTATCTTATGTGCATTGTAGATAAGTATAAAAGAAATGCCTGAAAGCGAGTTTCTCACTGAAAAGTGTGCCTGTTAATGATGCTGGTGATCGTGTTTTAGGTTACAGTCTGATAAAATGTCAATCACCGTAATCTAGTTTAACCTGGAAGTAGTCTCAGATAAACATATTACTGTCATCTGATAGCTCACCTTACCCCGCTACAACTGATTTCCCACGTATGCAATTTGGAGCTTTAATACTCTAGAGTGTAGGCTCATTATGACTGAAACTGAATCTGTATCGGGGCTTGAAGGAGTCAGCTCATCCAGATCACAAAAAAACTTCTCATTTGATCGTAGTGGCATTTAGTCATGAAGGTTTGTGTGTTTCTGCCCAAGTTTTGATGCGTCTCCCTTGGAGACATTTGCAGCCACCCCTAATACAATAAGGGTGAGTGGAATTTGATTTCTGGCATTGAACACATCACATAATTGCCTCTGAAAAACTTCATGAGTTTTTTTTTTCAGAAACTATGTTGCAGCATCTGGCGGCAGTGTCCAAAGCCTTTCTGACATTTCCATCATATCACTTAATCACTTATAGCCTATAAATATTAATACTACACAGTGTGTGTGTGTGTGTGTGTGTGTGTGTGTGTGTGTGTGTGTGTCTGTGTGTGTGAGTAGTTCAGTAAGTTCAGGGTTAACCCTGAGTTTTCAGTAATACGAAGGTGATTCACTTCTTGCTGAGGTACATGGCTGTGAGAACTTATGCTGCAGACGTAACCTGCTCTGGAGTTCCTTATAAAGTTTCTCTGCATGTAGATAATATGAGGGTCTAAAGTTTTTTTTATAGCATCTGAAGTATTTGAGCATCAATAGTAATTATACATATATATTATTAGATGCAATGTCATTCCTTAATTTTTGTTTTTGTTTGCTGCAAACAATTTTACAGTTTTTTGTTGCTCTAGAAGTATCAATGCATGATCCTGAAACAGGGCACCTATTTGTGGGCTATAAATCAAATATGGAAGCAGTTTGAATGTTATATTAACAATTATTCTTTACTTTCTCCTAGATTGTTGAACACCACCAGGGCTGCAGCTAAAATAATAACACACCCATCTACATACTGATTTACTGGAATAACAATTGTAATCTATCAGATTCTCCCTTGTCTTAACGACAGAGCTGTGATACTCTGTTACCTTACAGTCATCATTTGTTCTCACTTTCCTTGCTGTAGTAGGACTTTTCCAATGTTTTTAATGCTATACTGTTGTACAGCTCTCTTCTGGTACAGACACATACCACTGATTTTTTTTTTTTTTTTTTTGCAGTAGCTGTGCTGATTTCAGCCTGTATTC